>JAODAL010051036.1:0-26967 GCA_025379985.1 Phyllomedusa bahiana | reverse complement strand
ACCTTTAACTGGGGCAGGGCATTGCACAAAAACCGAGCCGGAGAAACCATCAAACCCGCTGGCGTACACGACCCGGATAATCAGCACGCCTATCTTATGGGCTCCGTTAGGCCCGGTTCTGGATATCTTGGTCCCCTGCGCCCCAGAAACCCGGAAATGGTGGCTGGGGTGGGCGGGGAGTTCCATATTTTCAGATTTTGAACTCCCCATGCAACCAGTTATAGCAGTCGCTATAAATCGATATGAAATATCGGAGACGGGTCGGTTTAGGGTTGATTAATTGAAGTCTTTGAAGCTGGGGAAGTTTGAGGCAGCATTTGTTCAGGCAATTAAGGGAAAATGACGGTTCTTTTGAGGTTTCCCCTGTCCTGCTGCGTGCACATCCTATGGAGAGCATTTACAATTGGGTCTTTGGCTGTGCTGATTAACATGTAAAATTGTTTTCCCCTGGGGGGCTGGGGGGCTGACTTGTCTAGGTTGGAGAGAGGACACATATTGAGTCAATTTTTTTCACAGACCCCTATTAGTATTATATTGTTATTGTTACCCCCATGTATATTTACTCATAATGATTCCACCTGTTCATTATCTGTACATCTAAGCAACCAACAATGCAAACACAGAACATTTGTGAAGCAAGGCCTAACCAACAAGGGCCAAAATCCTAAGAAAAGCAGGTAAATAACTGCTGGGCCATATGGGGGCACCCACAGGCCAAATCTACACGGGGGTACTCCCGTGAAGAGGACCGGGAAGCAAGAAGACAAAAAAAGAAAAAAAAAGACAACAATAGGATAAGGTTTGCTGTACCACAAGAATCTGTGACAAGCAAACCTCCGGAGATATAAAGGAGAAATGAAAGGATGTAGTGAGAGCGCCCCTCCCATGCTCTCCCTGTCCAACATATATGTGGGCATCAGTGGGCTTGATCATGGCACTCCCATCCATCCAAGCATAAAAGAGACCATAGCATAAAACCTTATATTCTAACAGCTAATATCTGATCGGACCAGAGTGTTACGATTAGGTTGGACCTCACCAGCAAAGTCCACAGTCCAATTGGGTCGACCCTCCGGCAGGTCCAACCTAGTGGAAATCAGACAAAGCTGTAAAGTGGGAAAGATACAGAATTTGAGGGCGAGGGTCTAGTGCAGGAGGGCAAGGACAACCAGGGGAGTACTGACTCCCACACAGATGTAGTGTCAGCGGGGAGGTCGTGCCCGTGGCAGCGGGCCATCCGGGCTCCGTGGTCTACGACGGGATCTCTGCGGTTTTGCAGAGACCAGATGAGGGCGGAGTCGTTGGTTCTCCATCAATTGGGGGGCCCCGACGCTGGGGTCCGGCAGCATGGCCCTGGGCCAGTCAGGAAGGGAGATGTCCGGAAGTTCCAGTGTGGTTACGAAGATGGGCAGGTCTTCCATTGATCTGAACAGAAGTAGCCTGTCCCCGTGTCTGACTTGAAGAGAGAAGGGGAATCCCCACCAGTAAGGAATGTTCTTGGATTGAAGAACGGAGAGCAGGGGTTTGAGTGCCGCTCTCAATCGGAGGGTTCGCCTTGACAGATCTGGGAATAATTGCAGTCTAGCCTCTTCTTACTCCACTCTCGGCATGATTCGGGCTTTGCGCATTATCTCCTCTTTGACGGTGAAATGGTGAACCCTGCAGATGACATCTCTAGGGCGAGAAGGGTCGGCACTCTGTGGTTGCAATGCCCGGTGGGCTCTGTCGAATTCAATAAAGGACCCCTCTGGTTTGCCCAGGATATGGTTTAATATTTTCATCAGGGTCAAGGAGAGTTCCCCCTGCCTGACCGACTCCGGGAGGCCACGAAGCCTGATATTATTCCACCGATTGCGGTTTTCCAGGTCGTCCAGTTGGGTGGTAAGGTGGTGATGTTGTGCAGCCTGTTCCGACAGGGAGGATTGTAAGGAGGCCACAAGGGATGATGTTGATTCCTGGGCCTTTTCAAGTTGGTGGACCCTGGCCTGTAGGTCCGCTATATGTGCTTTAACCGGGCGTAAGTCTTGTCGCCATGATTGTCGCATCTCACGGGCCATAATCTGCATATCATTTTTGGATGGCAAAAGAGACAACAGCGCCCTGAGCTCTGGGTGCGCTTCCAGCATGCGCATGGCTATTTCAGGCGGTATTTGGCAGGTTGTGTGGGGATCAGAGCTCCCGGACATTTTCCGCTGTATGGGGGTACTCGCCTCAGCATCCCGTGGCGGGCTTCTGTCCCAGGCAAGAAAAACTACTTGCACTCCAGCAACTTGTGTAGTTTCTTTTGGTTCTTTAAAACTTGTAGCTTTATTCGGTACACGTTTAAAAATCCATTTTGGTTTAGTCGAAAATTTAAACAACTCAGCAAGCATTTCCACCGACGCGTTTCGGGAGGCTTTGTCCCTTATTCTTTGGTGTGACGTCAGTATTACCTGACTTCCTTATATAGTTTTAATGGTACATACAAAAATTTACACGTTAAAAATATATACAGAAATAAAAACCTTTTGTATCGGTATAATAATATGTTGTGGTGTTTAATGGCTAGAACTTTTGTAGTGAAACATGATGTCATGATGCTTATTCCAGTCCTAATGGAATTCTAGTATTGAGGCGGAAAAATCCACCATGCTTCACGAGATAAAAGTTTTTTTTTTGTATAATTTTTCCCCCTTTTCTGTCGGGTCACCAAAATTTGGTCATTCTCGTACCCAAGAGTGTCAATTAAAAAGCCATAGTATTCTCTTATGCCATTGTGATGTGAATTTTAGATTATAATCGTTATGATTTATATATTCCAAAAAAAGGAAATTTTACGATGGCAATCCATCTCCTCCACACCAGGAGGATGGTCATCATGTACCTTCCATACCAACTGATGTGGGGGAGGGGAAGGGGCAACCACGGAGAACAAAAATTCCTCCTCTCATGCAATCATGTATATTTTGGAGTGCTGGGGAGCATTTGGCCCCAATTGACGCCATCCTCTTCTGGAGATAAAAATTTCCCATCAAATGAAAAATAGTTGTTTTTTAACAAAAAATCTACAACCATTAATATGAACTCTTGGATAAAATCCGCATAGCGGTTATAATTCCTCAAAAATTTCTCCAGTGTTGAAACTGCCCTATCGTGTGGAATGGAGGGATAGAAATCTCACCAACATCACACGATAGCCATGAAAAAACCTTTTTTCCCTTTGAATTTTGACATGGCTGACACTAGACTTTTGTGTCACGTATGTAGCCAGGGTGTCATGATCACTTGGGGCTGTAGCAGATATCTATCCCAAATTGCCCCAAAATTTCAGTAACGGATCCAATAACGTTACAATAACTCTTAATGGTGGGGGAAACATCTCTTATGTATTTTAGGGAGGGAATGCCAAAATCGGGGAAATCGGGTGTAGGGTACATATAGTTTATCCGCTAACTCTTGGGAAATAGCTCCTATATACACTCCCCGGCATTTATTAGGTACACCATGCTAGTAACGGGTTAGACCCCTTTTGCCTTCAGAACTGCCTCAATTCTTCGTGGCATAGATTCAACAAGGTGCTGGAAGCATTCCTCAGAGATTTTGGCCATATTGACATGATGGCATCACACAGTTGCCGCAGATTTGTCGGCTACACATCCATGATGCGAATCTCCCGTTCCACCACTCCCAAAGATGCTCTATTGGATTGAGATTTGGGGGACTGTGGAGGCCATTTGAGTACAGTGAACTCTTGTCATGTTCAAGAAACCAGTCTGAGATGATTCCAGCTTTATGACATGGCGCATTATCCTGCTGAAAGTAGCCATCAGATGTCGGGTACATTGTGGTCATAAAGGGATGGACATGGTCAGCAACAATTACTCAGGTAGGCTGTGGCGTTGCAACGATGATCAATTTTGGTACCAAGGGGCCCAAAGGTGCCAAGAAAATATTCCCCACACCATGACACCACCACCACCAGCCTGAAACCGTTGATACAAGGCAGGATGGATCCATGCTTTCATGTTGTTGACGCCAAATTTGCCCTACCAGCCGAATGTCGCAGCGAAAATCGAGACTCATCAGACCAGGCAACGTTTTTCCAATCTTCTACTGTCCAATTTCGATGGTTGGGACAATTGGAGCCTCAGTTTCCTGTTCTTAGCTGAAAGGAGTGGGCACCGGTGTGGTTTCGCTGCTGTAGCCTTTCTCCCTCAAAGTTCGCCGTACTGTGCGTTCAGAGATGCTCTTCTGCCTACCTTGGTTGTAACGAGTGGCTATTTGAGTCTTTTGTTGCCTTTCTATCAGTCGATCCAGTCTGCCCATTCTCCTTTGACCTCTGGCATCAACAAGGCATTTCCGCCGACAGGACTGCCGCTCACTGGATTTTTTTTTCTTTTTTTCGGACCATTCTCTGTAAACCCTAGAGATGGTTGTGTGCGTGAAAATCCCAGGAGTTCAGCAGTTTCTGAAATACTCAGACCGCCCTTCTGGCACCAACAAACCATGCCACGTTAAAAGGCACTCAAATCACCTTTCTTCCCATACTGATGCTCGGTTTGAACTGCAGGAGATTTTTCTTGACCATGTTACATGCCTAATGAAATGAGTTGCCGCCATGTGATTGGGCTGATTAGAATTTAAAGTATTAACGAGCAGTTGGACAGGTGTACCTAATAAAGTGGCCGGTGAGTGTATATACCCTCATCTAGTAGTCGTTTTAATTTTTGTTGGATTTCCCTCCCTGGATCACTTGTTAATAAAAGGTAAGTTGTGGAGTAAAACAGTAGTTTTTCGTTTAATTTCTTATTTAAACCTGCATTGATCCCCAAACTACCCAACCTCCCTTGGTTATGGTCTTACAAGTAGATCTGTATTATTCTGAAGTTGTTTTAATGCTTTTTGTTCTTTTTTGTTAAAAGAAAAATTATATTTTTGTTTTTTCAATTTTCATTTTTTTGTCCATATAAAGTTCTCTTAGATCTTTCTCAACATTTTCTTGGAACTCATCCAGTTCAGGGGGTCTAGATTGTAAAGGGTAAAAACTTTCATTTTTCTTTTGGAAAACTGGACATGATTCTGTATCTTGTATGGCAGTCTCATTCTCCAATGTTCGCAAGAGTACAAGATTACAGGTTTCTTCATAACTGTAAAGGGTGTCAAATTGTGGATTAATGGATGACGTTATTTGAGAAGATTCTTCTATGTTTGAATCCGTATCATTAAACTGTAGTTCTTCTTGAAAGAAATGATTTTTGATGGTTAACAGTCTGGCGAAGTTATTAACATCAAGAAGCGTTTTAAATAGGTCAAAATTGGTAGTCGGTACATACCCTAAACCTCTTGATAATAGTGAGATTTGAGTTGTAGTGAGAATATAGCTTGATAGATTGATGACTGGTGTTTCAGTTATCTCCGTCTCCGGGTGGTTCTGGGATTGTTTCCTATATTTTCTCCCACCTCTCCGGCCCGTTTTTTGACCCTTTGTTGTTTCTTTTTCTTTGATATTGTTTCTTCTTGATATTCAGGTCTTCTACGTGGCTTTCAGATATATCTGATGTATCCTCTGATGTTGACGGATTAGTGGTTTTGCCAGATAAGTTCAAATCAGCAAATGATACTCTGTTTTTTCTCGAGGAATTTCTTTCATAATTATAAGTTCCTTGGTTTTTTAAAATGGAATGAGGTTTCCTCTCCAAGAACCATGTGTATACAATGTTTCTTTCGTAATCTTGCGTATCTCGGATGAATTTCTTATTTTTATATTGCATAATTATATTTTCCAGTTTTTCCAGGTTGTTATTCAGCTTTTCTTCTAAACCATTATATGTAGATAGTGATTTATAGGGTTCAAGTGAAGTTTTTATTGATGCAAGTTCCTCATTCGTATGCTGTAACGTTTTTCCTTGTGATTGAGTCAGTAGTGACATTAACTTTAAAGAACAGTCAGTCAGTATGTTTTGCCATTCTTTTTCAAAACCTTCACCGTATTGTGTGGTGCAATGCTTTTTTAAGTGAAGACCTCTTGGAATCATGCTTTTTTCACCGTAGGTTTGTAAGGTGGTTTGCTCCCACCACAATTTTAACTCTTTGGTGGCTAATTTCTCCCACCTGTGCATGAGTTCCTTGAGCTCAATTTGTTCAGAAGTGGGGCTGTGCACATTAGCCATAGAGAAGATTTGTGCGGCTTTCTGCCGTCTAGCATTAACTGCTGAAGTGTCTGTTGGAATAGACATAGTTACGGATTGGTGCTACAAGTATATTTCTCACAATAAAGTCAATTCTGTCCCAGGCTGGGGATTGTGGGCTTGGGGCCCAGGAAGGCGCTCCCTGTGGGGGGATGGAGGCAGGGTCCTGCGAACCTCCGGGGGCACCCGACCGGGTCAGAACTGCAGGGGGGTCCCCACGGTCGGGGAAGGCCGGCGTGGAGTAAGAGCTATCCCCCTCTCCCGCTGAGGCCCCGCCACAGCCCCAAGCCGCGTGCAGGTCTCCCCCTCGGTCCAGGGACCATAGGCTATCCCACACAGAGGGGCTTGGGATCAGTTCAGTGTCCTCTAACTCGCCAGGGGAGGAGTTGCCAGTGCTGGAGCGGGCGTCCCAGATCGCACTTCCATGGCCCCTAGTTTGGGATCGGGCCAGTTGGTCAGAGTGGCAGTCCAGAGCATGGAGGCAGGGGTCTATCAGGGCACTTGTGGGGGATGTGGTGGCCCCAAAGGTCTGACCAGGAGGACAGGAAGGAGAGTTCCCAAGAGTCCCAAAGGGTAGCTGTTCTGGGTCCCCTGTGCCGTGGTGGGATGGAGAGGGCATACTCAAGGCGCGGCTAGGTTTTTCAGCCTCAGGGTCGTGCCCGGCCCAACGAGATCTGCCCCCAGTTTGCGGATTTGCTTGGGGATGCATGTCTCGGGTTATCTGTGCCGCTCGCAGGGTGGAGGGATAATGGGGCCTGGCCCTGCGGGATCACTGGTGGGGGGGGGATTTCCCCTCCCCGGGCCCCCCAAAATCTCGGTTTTCCCGTGAGGAGACCACAACGGCCCTGCAAGTGGGGGGTCCCCGTAGGCCCTGACTGGGGCTGGGGACCCCGCGATTCAAGTCCTCGGCAGGAGTGGTGGAGCTCCGGTTCCGTCCGGGGGCCGTCCCCCATTTGTCATTTGGGCTAGGCGAGTCGCTCTCACCCCCTCCAGACCGATGACCCGCGGGAGGAAAGGGCCCGGTTTCCCGTTGCGTATTCCTGGTCTAGGGAGATGACTCGCTTAGGCGAAGGTTGCTTCATGGGAAACGCTGTTCTTGGCGGGGATTCCCCTTGTTTGCAGGCAAGATGGCGCCCGGGGGCCTGCGGGGGGGGGGTGTCTTCCTGACACTATGAGGGGGGTTGAAGAAATTGAAATGGGTCCCCCATGCTTAGGGGGTGCCCCTGTGGGCTGGACACCTTTTTGTTTCTTTTCCCCCCTTTTTGATGTGGTTGGGTTAAAAAAGGGTAAATTCTCCAGGGGCTGCGTCATCGGTTTTTTTCTCTACTGGCAGGACGCCCCCATGGCCTTTTCTTAAATGTATTTGGCAAAAAAAGGGTTTTAGTCCACTTTTTGGGGTTTTTTTTCCCCAAAAAAAGTAAAAAGAATTGTAAAATGAAAATTCAAAACTTTGTTTTTCTTTTTTCATATGACGAAACTCCCATTGACCCGTAGTTTAAAGTTACTTGCGGTAGAAGTAGCAAAAACTCCATTTATGTCAAGGCAGTCCTCTAAAAAGGAAAACAGCCCCATTCAAAGGAAAGAAATTGTGTCCTGTAGGTGCTGAGGATGTGGAGGACAGATGTTGCAGTTCCAGAAAAACTGTGTGAGCTTGAGGGGACGCTCGATCTTTGGGGTAAATTCCTGGCCACTGCAGTGGCAGCTCAACTATACATTTTCCATTGGCTTCTACTTTTCAATTACTTTCACTTCCAAGATTGTTTTGGTTTCCTACCCACTTTTTTTGGTCAATGGTCCCTTTAAAAAACCACATTTATTCCGAAAAAACAAGTTTCATCGACTAAAATAGACAGAAAAATAAAAAAAAGCCCGGGGGGGCGGGGAAGGGAAAAAAAAACGAATGCAACAAAAAATTGTGGCGGGGTTGGGAAAAAAGTATGTGAGTCTCCTCCCATGGCGTGTATAAAAATTTGTGTAGATATTTTTGCCCCAAAATGTTAAAATTTATCATGCGTGTTATAAAGATAAAAAATGTTGACCCCTCTTATGTTGGGGAATCGACTGTCTCTGTTTCTCTGTTGGAGGAAACTGGACGGGGGATGTTGGATTTTTAAAAAACATTTTCTTTGTCACAAACCCTTTTTCCCCTGTGCAATAGCTGAATGCCCCCAGCTTCTTCCTCTTGCGGGGGGCGGTGTGTGTATCTCCTGTTGAGCTTTTTCCTTTGGGTATGTTAAAAATTGTTTTAAATTTTTTTTATTTAATTTTTCACCTTGTTCGAGATGTATAAGAAGTCACCTGAACTGGAAAAAATATTGGTCTAGATGGTGGTGGCCCCTGGTATTGCTCTTTTTTGGCCTTCCCTTTCTGCGGACTGTTTCCTTACCCAAAAAATTTTTTGAAAAAATGTTCCCTTTGTTTTTTTTGAGAGCATTAAAATTTTAGTTTTTCCATCTAAAATGTAGTCCCATAGTCTATGGGGGTTGTCAAGAAAAAAGCCTGCCCGCGGCCCACTCAAGGGTCGACGGCTGACTCGGGGTGTATCTCGACGTTGCGCTGCCCCCTATGTGTGCACAAGGTCCAGCCAGATACGTACCACTGTTAACCCCCTGTCCACACGGTCCCAGGGAGACAAACAAGACTGCCAACCAGTTCTCTCGTTTGGTTTAATAAGACCGGTCCGTTACCCCGACTTATATCAGGGCCAGGAACCAACCTTGGGTAGCTATAATACTTATAACCGAGTACTAGGCATGTGAAGCCGATGTTCAAGACAGACCTAACTCAGAATAAAGTTTATAGATTTAATTAGCCTGGAGGGCACACTAGACAAATATAACAAAAGGATGATATATAGAGGGCAGGGTAAGAGTCAGAGTGCACATACAAGCATGGTTACAGACAAAAGGCAGTTACAATGGTCAAGTTTTACCTTCGGCCCACAGGGGGGGGCGTATGGGCCTGGCTTCTGCGTGTGGATGCTCCTGGAAAATGCTCTTAGGAACAGCCCTCCATGGATCAACTTTGGCCAAACCCGTCTCCTGCTTATATCTGTGAGGGGGACAGCCGACTGGCAGCCCCCTACACGCATCCTGGGACGGTCTAATGAACTCCTCCCACTCAGGTCTTGCAGTTTTTCTGAAAGAAAACACAAAATGGACCAAAACGCGGCGGGGCATTGGCACAAAACCGGACAGTAGCACCATCAAACCGGCTACACTACGCCGGGTACCAGACATGCCTATCTTATGGAACTCTCTAAGGGTCCAAGTTTCTGATAGCTCGGTTCCCCTGCCTCATGCAAGCATGGATATATGGCTATGTGTGCGGGGAGTTTTCCATATTTAAGATATGAACTAGCCATGACCATTTTATGACGGAACGCCAATAAAACTATATAATATCGGACACTAGGGTCGCAAGGAGCCTTATGTTCAAGTCTTTGAAGCTGGGGGTTTTGAGCTAATTAAGTGCATGAGGATCCATTCATGGTTGACAGCCCCCTGCTAGTGGTGCTTCCTATGGAGATCAGTTACAATGAGTCTTGGCTTCGCTAATTAACGTGTAAATGGAGCTTTCCTGGGGGCTGGGGGCCATCTGTGAGATCTGACTTGTGAATTTCCCTCACACCTCCCCCCTTTTGAGGGCGCTAAGGGGCAGCACCTCCTCGGTGCTCCACCAGGCGCCCGGCTGACCCTTCCCCCTGTCGGGACAACCCACTCGCGTTGCGTGGTCTCGGCCATTCCGTGGCGAATGGCGAAGTTGTACTTGTTGGAAACGCGGATCCAGTGTAGCAACCTCCCAGTTGGTCCCGGAGACCTGGGTGATCCCACATCTCAGAGGGATGTGGTCCCGTCTCCACAATGAAATGACGCCCTAATAGGTAAGGGCTGCAGCCGGCTGCCAGGGCCCACACTATCGGCAGGCATTCTTTCATCCAAGGGTGGAATAGGCCCCTTCTCTGGCAGAAGCTTTCCGGCTCAGTACATAACGGGATGTTACCTGTTCCCGTTTGTGTCCACCATGCTGAGCACTGAGCACCGAGGCAAAGTCACTGGCGTCGGTTTGTACTATAAACTGCCGGGGTGAATTTCGGCAGCGTTGTTGACTGGGGACTGCAGGACAAGGCAGCCTTTGAGGGCTTGATGCCCGTCTCGCCCGTCGTTTGATACCAATCGACTGCGAGGGCATCCTCTTCCGGGTGAGGTCTGGGTCAGGGCTTTGCCATGCAACTATATTTGGAACAAACCTCCTAAGTATCTAGCAGTACCCAAAGAAGGACATCACCGTGCTTTTTGGTCCTGGGGGTGGGCCAGATGTGATGGCATACACTTTTCTGGGCTCTGGCTTCAAGGCCCCCCCCCACCTAACCCGGTGCTCCAGTAGTGACCACAACTCATGTCCCACTGGCAATTTCCGGCTTGATGGTCAAGACTAGCCCTGGCGGACTCTCCAGAGCACCTGCGTCAGGTGCTGGAGGTGATTCCTCCAGGTTGGGACAGAAAACGTCTAAGTCATCCAGGTACGCAGCCGCGTAACCCTCAAGTCCCTTAGAGCAGCAGATCGTGTTGACCATGCCGCTGAAAAGTGGGCAGGGGCATTCTTCAATGCCAAACGCATGACAGTGGACACGTAAAAAAATGGCCCGAATGGGGTGCTAAAGGAAGAGCGAGCTTTCCCTTGCCTTCACGGGTCAGAGGGATCTGCCAATATCCCCGCCAGATCCATGATGGACAGTACTTGGCCCCGGGCCAACTGATTGAGCAGGTCATCGTGCATGGCATGGGTACACATCGGTGACGTGACAGCTTATAATCCCCCTTTAGTCACGCAGAAACGGGTAGTTCCGGTCCTGTGGACGAGGACTACATGCGAGGGCCATGTTACTGTTGGAACGCCGTACAACCCCCAGCATACACATCTCGTCAGATCTCCACAACGCATGTGCTGCTCGCACATCGGGAGATCCGATATGCTGACGCCGGTAATGGGGGGTGATCCCGTGTCCACGTGATGGACGGCTTGACTCCGTCCGTCCAGGCAACGATAGTGAACAATGCCCGAGAAGGGGTGGCGAGTTGCCAACGAGCTGGAAACCTTGGTCCTCCAGAGCTGTCCACAAATCTCCACATCCGCTAATGATCCACCTGCCCTGGACCGGGGCCGAGCAAATCCAAGAGTTCACGCGTCACACCTACCTCTGGCAGATTGCATCACGGGAAGGTCACATGCCTCCCGCTCATAATGCGCCTTCATCATGTTTCACTTGGAAGGCCTTACACCGTGTCGTGTCCAGGGTGACCATGTTACGTGACTGCGTTGATTTCTGGGTAGTCACGACATAAGGCCTTCCTCCCCAGGCCGCTGAAGCTTGTCCTGTGGTACGGGGACCAGTACCCACACTTTCTGACCCACCTGCCTAGTGTCCTCATCACAAGCGTTCTGGTCGTACCACTGCTTCTGGTTGGCCTGGGCCCGTCGCAGATTTTCGTTACCACTGCGTCCAAGGCCTGCATTTTGTCACGGAAGCGCACGACTACTCAATGACCGAAACCCCTCCGGGTTGCTAAGTCCCCTTATCCCGGCCTCCATCACCGAGCCAGGGGCCCCCGTACACGACGCCATACAGGAGCTCGAAGGGAGCGGATCCCTTTGAGGCCTGTGGAACTTCCCCGGTAGGCAAATAAGTAGGTGTGGAGGTACCAAGCGTCCCAGACGCGCCCGTGGGTGTCGACCAACATCTTAAGCATCTCTATAAGGGTGCCCATAGAACCGTTCACACAGGCCATTAGTCTGTGGGTGTACGGGCTGCCACCAGATGTTGCACCTGAATCAGCTTACACAAGTACCCCAATAACTGCGACATGCACTGGGTCCCCCGGTCAGTGAGCATTTCCAGGGGAAGCCCACTCGAGAGCAAACTCCAGTAAGCGGTGGCCACCTTGTTGGCCCGAATGGACCGACCAAGGCTACCGCTACCTTCCGTGTACCGAGTGGCATAGTCTACTACTACCCGTCAGTACGAAGCGTTTTTCCCGGAGCTGCTTGGGAATGACAGAGTGCCAATAAAATTCACAGCCACCCTCCCTGAAAGGCTCGTCTATGATAGGCAGAGGTACCATGGGGCTTTGGGCCTCGGCCCCACCCGGAGCTACCCACCAACTAGACACCAGGTGACACAAACGACAAACGGCAGTAGGCAGCCACATCAGTCCCCCATCTTTTGCCAGTAGAAATGCTGGGCAGCCTTTCCTTGGTCTTGGTGATCCCTAGGTGTCCGGCCACGAATCTCATGCGCAACCCGTCAACAACTCCCGCCCTGAACGATAGGGTACCAACCAACATTGTCCTGGGCCATGCCTCCGGTGAACCCGGTCGGCACGTCACATGGTACAGCCGTCCTTAGACCAGACCACCCAGCGGTGACTAGTCCAAGGGTGGCTGTGCCGCCTGCTCCTTGAAGCTTTCAGGCTGTCCATCAGGCAGCTAACGCTGCCTAAACTCTCGACTAGAACGTGGCCCCAGAATGGATGAGACTGCCACGTCATCTTCGGTTCCACGGGACCTAATCTCCTGCCCTCACCTACCCTGGCACTTACCTGAACCGATGGGAGTTAACCCGTCGGGCCCCTGAGGGGCCTCCTGGCTCGCTGGCCCCCCACCTATGCGCGTGACAGCGGCCACGACCGCGGCAACCGCTGGTGGGACTCCCTCCCCCTCCGCATCTATATAAGTCGCCAGTCTGCTTGGCCAGAAAACCAGGCCCTCCCGACATCCTGTTTTTTGTTGGGAGACCCTGCATCTGTGAGGCCTTTCCAGGGAGCCCTGCTTCACCTGCATGTTCCCCCACTGCAGCTGTCAGCCCCCTTCTGCCCTGGCTGTGGGGAGACCCAGCCCTGTGGCCATTCCTGGGAGCCCTGCTCACCTGCATGCTCCCCCACCAACAGGCTGTCTGCCCCCTGTTTGTCCCCACTGATGCCACACCAAGACAACGACTCCAGCAGGCATGCTGCACTCCCTCTGCTGCCCTAATTGCAACCTGCTTGACCTTATCTCCTCTCCACAGGTGGAGAGGAACACACCATACATCACCCCCACCCCCATACCTCCCCTCAGTATGCATGATAACAACATTGTCCACAATATTAACAGGTTGGATGACACATCACATTTGGGGAGAGCAAGACCTTGGTGCTCAGGGGCCTCAAAACGGGCTACCAGCCGCCCAATCCTGACCCTAACAAAATACAGCTGAATGTTCGGCGATAACCCCCCACCCTCCCGCATTCCCTGCCCCGCACCCCAGTCCCAAATACACCCTGGCAACTGGCAACTGGCACGCCGGCACAACGCCTCCAATTCCAGAGACAGCGCAGTCCTTTCCGGTATCATGTCCTTTGGGGACATCCACTCAGGCCGCACACGCACAGATCATCGTCCGCGCCCGTGTCAAGGAGTCCCATGGCAACAGACCGGCTACTGTGACTGCTGCTAATTTATCAAGGGCCTTCCCCCACCCCCACCCAACACACTCAAAAACATTGGGGGGCCTTGGAAAAGGGGACTGGACGGGCCCTTCTGGCGCGGGGATATGCGGCCTGAAATGTCCGGCTCGCTTGCAAAGGTGACAGAGTCGGGGTTTCCCCCACAGATGTGGAAGCCATGGCTGGGGGCCCCTGGGCTAGAGGGTAGGGACAACTGGCCCTGCGGGCATCCTTACCCCCTCTCCAGCTGGTGTGCTTCCTGGCTTCCGGTGCCCGATTGTTGGCATACTCTTCCGCGAGGTTTGCTTTGCTGTGGCGGTGGCCCCCTGCGGTTTCCGGTCACGAAGGTGCTGCTGAGGTTCCTCTAGGCAGTTCCACAAAAACTGCTCCGTGGCGATGAGCTCCTTCAGCTGCTGGACGGTGGTGATCTTAGCCCCGAGGTCCACTGGTCGCTGCTCTCCGGAGGCCCGCATGTGGTCGGCCGCAGCTGTCTGTAGGACCCCCCTGCAAACTTCCGGAGCTTCTTCCTGTACATCTCAGGGAGTGAGGTTGAACTGCCGGATCAACGCCTCTTGACTTCCCCCTCAGTAGTCAAGGGTGGCATCGCTGGGCTGGCAGGTCCCCGAAGATCTCCAGAGCATTATCTCTGAGACGAGGAGTCAGAAACGCGGACCCACAGGTCCACAGGCACTTGGTGCTGGCGGGCAAATTTTTTTCGAATGGCCAGCATGAGGTGTCCAGGTCCTCCACCTTTATCCACATGGGAAATTCCTACCTCCGCCCTTAACTATGGACCTGGGTCTCAGAAGGCTCTTGACTGCCGGGTGGACTGGCCTTTTCCCAGCTGTAGCACCTGTAATTGGTGGTCCACGGTCCCGCAGACGTTCCTCGGCCTGCTCCCGACATCAGCAGCCTGGCCCGCCTCTATCCGCACGTCGGACGTCTGCATCATCCTGCCTCTATACCGAACTCGCATGACGTTCCTGCAGCTGCTAGGAGGCCTTGTAGGCGTCAAGGTCTCCAGCCTCAAGCTTAGCCAGAGCAGCTTGCAGAGAATAGCTGATAGTGATCTGCCCACTGGCATTGACCACCTGTGACTCGGTTCCTTGAGGACCCGAGCTGGACCCCCTCGCCTCAGAGTCCACAGCCTGGTCTGGGCCGAGCTCCTCCTGGCTAACATCACCGACCTGTTTCCTCCGGCCCTACAGCTTTGCCCTTGTTTACGACCAGCCATCCATGCAACACTTGGTCACTTGACCCAAAAACTGCAACCTGAATGCACCCAAAACCTTGTATTGCACTCTGACTTGTCTAGTTGCGAGTTAATCTTAAGACCCCAGCAGGCAAAACCCACCTGCTGGTAGTCCTTAGAGTTTGGGAGTACAGAACACTGCACGTCACAAACATTATACTCTTGAACCCACCGCTCTGCACAAATCTTGTCAAGGAAAAAAGCCTGCCCGCCGGCCCACTCAAGGGTCTGACGGCCTGACATGGGGTGTACACGACGTTGCGCTGCCCCCAAGGGGTGGCAAAGGTCAGCCCAGAACTGTTCCACTGTATAACCCCTGTCACACGGGCCCCAGGTAGACAAACAAGCTGCCATCAGGTGGGTGCAGAAAGTAAAGGGCCCCAGTAGGGAGGTAGAGAGCACAGTGAGCAGAAGGTAGAGGGAGAAGCAGGAGAGGAGGGGGAGGGGAGGCAAGGAGAGAGGGGGAGAGGGGGTTTTTAGAAGCAGAGGGAGTGAGCAGTAAGCAGGAAGGGCACATAGGTCAGGATTAGGCAATCACAGGGAGAGGGGGAGAGCATACAGATTGGTTTTTTTTAGGGGTAGCAGAGGCCAGCAGAGCAGCAGTTTTTTTTAGCAATGGGGCAGAGAAGAGCAGCAGGAAGGGGAGTCCAGTTTTGCAGAGGGGGGGGCCCGGGATTTTGTCCAAGAGTTTTTTGCAGAGAGAGGGGCAGGGGCAGAGGGTTAAGGCAAGAGGACAGAGAGGAGGGGGAGAGAGCAGGCTAAAGCAGGAGAGGTAGGTGAAGGCAGTATATATATTTAGAGAGAAGGCGAGCAGTAGGGAACAGGGAGTAGGCAGCAGGTGGGTAGCTGGCGCATGGTCAGAGTGAGTGCCCCAGTTACAGGGGGTCACAGAGGGAGAAGAGACCAGGCAGGGAGGTTTTTTTTAGAGGGGGAGGAACAGTGAGGTTTTTTTATTTTCCTCGTTTGGTTATAAGAACCGGTCGTTACCCGACTTATAACCAGGCAGGAACCCAACCTTTGGGTAGCTATATATTATAGACCGAGTACTAGGTCATGTGAGGCCGCAGAACAAGACAGACTAACTCAGATAAAAGTTTATTAGGATATTAAATAACCCTTGGAAGGCACACAAACAAATATATAACAAAAGGATGATAAATATACAGTAAATAGACCAGAGGTGCACATACAAGTATCGGTTACAGACAAAAAGGCAGTTAAAATGGGACAAGTTACCTTCGGCCACATGGGGGCGTATGTGGGCCAGGCGACATATCTGCGAGTGGTGAATCTCCTGGAAATGCACTAGGATACCCCCCTCCATGGATCAACGCGTTGTTGCAACCTGGTGCTCCTGCTTAATAACTGTGAGGAGGGAACACCCACATGGCAGCCCCCTACACGCCCCTGGGACGGTCTATGAACTCCTCCCACTCAGGTCATGCAGTTTCTGATAAAAAACAAAAAAATGGACCATAACGCGGTGGGGCATTGGCACAGAACCGAGCCGGTAGCACCATCAGAACCGGCTGGACCTACACTACGCCTGGGTACCAGACATGCCTATCTTATGGACTCCTAGTTCCAGCACATTCTGATATCTCGGTCACCCCCAGCCTCATGCAAGCATGGGAGTAGTGCTAAGTGAGCGGGGATGGTTCCCATAATTTAAGAAATGAACTCGCCAAGTGGACACAGATATGCAACGGATCGCCTAAAATCTATAGAAATATCGGAGACGTCGGCTAGGAGCCTTTTGTTCAAGTCTTTGAAGCTGAGAGTTTGAGTCTAATTAAGTTTGCATGAGGAATCCATTCAGGGTTAACCCTCCCTGCTGTGGTGGATTCCTAAGGAGAGCAATTACAAAGGTTCCTTTGGCTGGCCTGAATATCGTGTAAAGGAGCTTTCCTTGGGCTGGGGGCATCTGTTAGATCTGACTTTGTGATTTCCCTCACCAGGGGTTATCAATTAGAGCCTTTAGAATTATTTGTTTACTTTGTTTCAGTGAAGGCCCCTTACAACAGAACAATCTTGAGTATGTTCTATGGTGGCCAGAAATGTGTAATGCACCTTCTAAGACCCTCCATCAAAACATCTAAAGGGAACAAGATTTGGTCTCTCAACAAGGTGACAACAGTGACCCACCAGATGAATCCAATTTTATTTAATTTTAAGGACTAAAAAAGTACAGTAACATGAAGAATATATTTGCTTGTAATGGAATATCACTAAGGTTTTTTCTTTGGATCACTTGTAGAAGAAGTGCTGAGAAAAATTGATGTTTATTAAAGAGTTAAACAAAAAGAAAATGGGTCAGGGAACCTAAAGTCACTGTACAGGGAGACTCCAAGGAATTTAGAGGGCCCAAAGACAGGCCCGAAACATCCCCGAGAGGGCTGCCTCAGGACCCAAGGGGTACCGGAGCCGACATCAAGAGGGTCACCAAGGGAGCTTGTCTGCTGTGTCATGCCCCAGGCCATGTGGTGGCCCAGTGCCCCTTAATCCCAGAGCCAGTGGAGTGTTCCATGAGCTGATGTTGCTCCGTGTTTGCTCATGCTGCCTGTAGCGCCTGTTCTGTCCCAGGAGAGAGGCACCAGATCTGCATCTGCAAGGTCAATAAGACCGTTCGGACTGGACTATTGGACTCGGGGACTTTGGTTATCCTCCTGTCAGACGCTCTGCTCCATATTGTCGTCCCTGGAAAAACCCTGGGGGTTACATGTGTGCAGAGGGATACTGGAGTTTACCCAGTGGCCCAAGTCCTGGAAACAGTTGGGAACTCAGGTGCAACATGTTAAAAACTTGATGAGTGATATTATTATTGGTCGTGATTTCCCTATATTCTGGGACCTGTGGGTGAAAGTGGTGATGCCAAATTAACCCCTAGTATACTAGCCCTGAGGTAACCGTGGAATTTCCCCTGACTGTCCAGGCAGGTGACAATGGGGAGGAAATTGCCCCCGACTTGGAGGAGTCCCAGGGGAACTTTGGGATGGCTCAACTCCATGACCTTACTTTAAAGGGGGCATTGGAGGGGGTAGTAGTCCTTAATATGGTCCCCCAAGAACCCCATTGCTTGTTATGAATGGCGATTTACTATATCGGGTAACCAAGGTGAAAGATGAGTTGGTGGAACAGCTGTTGGTTTCTAGGCCATATCGACGCATGGCCCTAGACATGGCCCACTCTCCTGTTTTAGGGGGACACCTGGGGATGGATAAGACTCTGGAGAGGATCCTGCGGAGGTATTATTGGCCCGGTTGTTATTGGGAGGTTCGGAATTTTTACCAGTCCTGTCCTGTGTGTCAAGTCGCCTCCCTGGAAGCTCACTTCTGTAGTTCTTTAGTACCGGTGCACTTTGAGAGAGTGGCTATGGATTTAGTGGGACCTTTGGTGAAGTCTGCCTGGGGACATCAGTATATCTTAGTGGTATTAGACTATGCGACCCGGTACCCAGAGGTCGTGCCCTTGAGAAATATGCCATCTAAAAATATTGCCAGGGAATTATTCCATATTTTCTCCCAAACAGGGATTTCCAGGAGATTTTGAAGGATAAAGGTACCCCCTTTGTTTCCAAGGTGATGAGGGTCTTATGTAAAGACCTGAAAGATATGCTGTTGTGCAACTCAATATACCACCCACAGATGGGCGGGGTGGTGAAAATATTCAATAAGACTCTTAAGGCCATGCTCAAGAAGGTGGTTGAAAAGGACGGGTGAGATTGGGATTACCTGTTGCCATATCTTCTGTTCTCCATTAGAGAAGTGCCACAAACCTCCACAGGGTTTTCCCCGTTCATATTATTATATGGCTAACACCCAAGGGGACACTTATATGTGGCAAAAGAAACCTGGGAGAATGTTGTCACGCCTTATTAGAGTGTGATCGAGCATGTTCCACAAATGCAAGAGAGAGTCATCTGGGTAATGCCCATTGTGAGGGAGCACCTTCTCCGAGCGAAGGAAGCCCAGGCCAGGGTATACAATAGGAGTGCTCGACTTAGACAGTTTAGTCCGTGGGACAATTTACTGGTGTTAGTGCCTACAGTCAAGAGCAAATTCCTCGTCAAGTGGCAGGGGCCATACGAGGTAGTTGAAAGAGTGGGAGAAGTAAACTACAAGGACCACCAGCCGGGTAAGAGGAAACGCTTTCAGATATATCAAATTAATTTGATCAAGCACTGGAAGGAGAGAAATTCCATAGAGGCCCCTTGCCTGGTGATCCAAACAGAGTCAGGAATTGAGTTTGTGAACATTGCAGAAAACCTGTCCCCAACCCAAAGACAGCAATTCAAGGAACTTCTACAACAGAATAGAGATCTCTTCACGGAGACCCCAGGGCTCTCCAATGTTATTGAACGCGAGATCCTTGTGGAGCCACAGTTGACATGTAAAACCGCATAGAATTCCTGAAGCCCGCCGGGAGGTAATTGCACAGGAGGTACACAGGATGATGGAACTAGGAGTAATCAAGTCCAGAAGTGGGTGGTCCAGCCCCTTTATGCTAGTGCCTAAACCCAATGGTGAGTGGTATTTTTGTAATGACTTTTGCAAGCTGAACAAACTATCTAAGGTAGATGCCTATTCCATGCCTAGGGTGGATGAGCTTATTGAAAGGCTAGGGCTGGCTCGCTACATCACTACCTTAGACCTCACTAAGAGATACTAGAGAGAAGACAGCTTTCTCCACATAGAAGGGGTCTTTTCAATGTATCCAAATGCTGTTTGGGTTGCAGGGAGCCCCTGCCACATTCCATAAGGCCATGGACCCGATCTTGTTTCCCCATAGGAAGTTTGCTGCCGCTTATTTGGATGACGTAGTCATCTATAGCCACGACTGGGAAAGCCACCTCCCTAAAGTAAAAGTTAAGTTGGAGGCCTTAAGAGCTGGCTTTATGATAAACCCATGTAAGTGTGCCATGATGATGGAGGAAGCCGGTAAATACGATATATAGTAGGGAGAGGCGAAATAAGGCCTCAATTGAACAAAATAGAGGCAATTCAGGGGTGGCCCCAACCACTTACCAAAAACCAGGTCAAGGCATTTCTCAGGATAGTAGGTTATTATCAAAGATTTATCCCCAACTTTGCGGAGATGGCTGTAGCCTTAACTGAACTTCCTAAGGGCACAAAGTCTACTACAATTAAGTGGTCCCCAGAAGCAGAAAGAGCTTTTCAGGAACTCAAACAGGTCCTGTGTGGACAGTCAGTGTTGGTAGCCCCTGAGTTCACTAGGGATTTTGTTATGCAGACGTGTCAGAAGTGGGTCTGGGGCTGTTATATCCTTGGAAGAACACTCTGTCATATACTTAAGTTGCAAGCTGTCCCCTGCGGAATGGAATTATTCTATTGTAGAAAAAGAAGGTTTAAAATGGGCACTGGACTCCCTGAGATATTATCTGTTAGGGAAATGGTTCAGACTAATTTCAGATCATGCTCTTCTAAGATGGATGAGTGAGAGGAAGGTTAATAATGCTTGAGTGACCCGTTTCCAATTTACAGTAGAGTACAGGCCGGGGCAGCTACAAGGAAATGCGGATGCCCTCTCCAGGGCGCACTGTATGCTGGCAGTAACACTAGGTTACAGACACCTGTGTGTGACACCTGTTGCTGTATACAGCAACGAGAGAGACAGAGAGCTGAAGTAAGCTGTTTTTTTTTATTGTGTTTGCAAGACTTGCCTCTTATAGACTTTCTTGGTGAAATACACGGTTTGTGTTTGCTAATATATTGTTTTCCTGCCAGTCTGATTACCCTGAGACTACCGCTTGAGCTAATTCCCACAATATATTTGCCTCCCCAAACACCTTATTTTATAATTTTTTTTTACCTATTCTCTGTAATCTACCTATATCTCCCATCACATACTGGTACTTTTTTGCCACATACACGCATGTACTTATAAATTCTACGCTATACATTTTGTATATATAGTGGGGGAAAAAAAGAATTTAGTCAGCCCCCAACTGTGCAAGTTCTCCCACTTAAAAAGATGAGAGAGGCCTGTAATTGACATTATAGGTCGACCTCAACTATGAGAGACAAAATGAGAAAACAAATCCCGAAAATCACATTGTCTGATTTGGAAGGAATTTATTTGCAAATTATGGTGGAAAATAAGTATTTGGTCAATAACAAAAGTTCATCTCAATACTTTGTTATGTATCCTTTGTTGGCAATGACAGAGGTCAGATGGTTTCTGTAAGTCTTCACAAGGTTGGCACACACTGTTGCTGGTATGTTGGCCCAATCCTCCATGCAAATCTGTTAGGGTGGAAAATAAGTATTTGGTCACCAATAAACAAGCAAGATTTCTGGCTGTCACAGACCTGTAACTTCTTCAAGAGGCTTCTCTGTCCTCCACTCATTACCTGTAGTGATGGCACCTGTCTGAACTTGTTATCAGTATAAAAGACATCTGTTCATAACCTCAGTCACACTCCAAACTCCACTATGGTGAAGACCAAAGAGCTGTCGAAGGACATCAGAAACAAAATTGTAGCCCTGCAGCAGGCTGGGAAGACGGAATCTGCAATAGGCAATCAGCTTGGTGGGAAGAAATCAACTGTGGGAGCAATTAGAAAATGGAAGACAAACAAGACCACTGATAATCTCCCTCGATCTGGGGCTCCGCGCAAGATCTCACCCTGTGAGGTCAAAATGATCACAAGAACAGTAAGCAAAAATCCCAGAACCACACGGGGGACCTAGTGAATGACCTGCAGGGAGATGGGACCAACGTAACAAAGGCTACCATCAGTACAGGTCCGTTCCTAGGCTAAACTGCACTCAGGGCGAGGTGAAGAAATTTCGCCTCCCCCCATAACATAATGCGCTACGATGTGACACATTGCATCACCGTCAACCAAATATACAAAAAGCTCTAACACAATGGGCTACATATAAAACTACTAGATAATAGTCATAGTTACCAAATAACACTGCTACACAAAACCATAATCCCAGGCTAATAGTACCAATGTCCTACTAAGACCACATATCACCAGCACATAGTGACCGAATAATACCACCACACCATGACCACATATCACCACCCAATAGTGACTGACTAATACCACAACACCATGACCACATATCATCACCACATAGTGACTGAATAATACGCAATACCATTACTGAAAACAAACCCTTATACTACAACCTATATTACTGGAATACAGTAGTGGATACCATCTGTACACAGGCTCTGCAGACATAGAACTGATTATAGTAAAGTTACATCCAGGGACTTACAGGAGACGTCTCTGAAGAGTTGTTCTCTTTCTCTTCTTTGTCTCCATCTGTCCCAGACGCCATGACGTCTTCTCCCGGCCACAGCTCTTCCCTGTAGAATTTACAAATCAAGCATCTTAGACTCCTCAATTTATCAGCACTTCTCTATCAATTTGTATCTGTATACAAACTCCCATCTACAGCACCTCATATAGTAGCCATGTAATATGCCCCCTGTGGCCAGACAGTAGCCCCCTGTAGAAATGTAGTAGTCCCCGTAGCCAGATAGTTGCCCCTGTAGCCATATAGTAGTCCCTGTAACCAGATAGTTGCCCCTGTAGTCATGTAGTAGCACATGTAGCCAGAAAGTAGCCCCTATAGCCACATAGTAGCCTCTGTAGCCATGTAGTAGCCCCCTGTAGCAGCCACCTGTAGCCAGGTGGTAGCCCCTGTAGTAGCCCCTATAGCTGTGTAGTAGCTGCCAGGTAGTAGCACCCAATAGCCATGTAGTAGCCCCCATGTAGCCAGGTAGTAGCCCCCTACTGTTGTGTAGTAGCCCCCGTGTGGCCAGGTAGTAGCCACCTATAGCTGTGTAGTAGCCCCCATGTAGCAGCCCCCTAAAGCTGTGCAGTAGCCCCATGTGGTCAGGTAATTGCCCCTTTTAGCCAGATAGTAGCCCCCTGTAGTCAGTTAATTGCCCCTTTTAGCCAGATAGTAGCCCCCTGTAGTTAATGATAATAAGATACATAAGAAACACATACTCACCTTGCCACGATCCCCGCATCCAGGTTCACCAGCTGCTGAGCAGTGTAATCACGCTGCTTACACTGTCGGGCAGCTCCCAGGGATCTTCTCGACGGCAGAGCTGCCGACCAAGGAGATTCAGCGTTGCAGGGGGCGTGGTGAAAGCCGTGCACCCCCTGCGACGCAGAAACATACGGCGGAGAAAGCAGGATGTTAACAATCGTCCTGCCTCCTCCCTGTAGAAGCAGCCGCACAGCGAGTTTTACAACGGCCGTGCAGAGTCAGAGGCCGATCCTTGGGTTGGCGAGGCGGGCGGCTGCGGCGCCCCACTCGGATGAGCGGAGCCTTGGCGCCCCGGGTGATTGCCCACCCCTGCATCAGTAACACACTATGCCGCCAGGGACTAAGATCCTGCAGTGCCAGACGTGTCCCCCTACTTAAGCCAGTACATGTCCGGGCCCATCTGAAGTTTGCTAGAGAGCATTTGGATGATCCAGAAGAGTATTGAGAGAATGTCATAGGGTCAGATGACACCAAAGTAGAACTGTTTGGTAGAAACACAAATCGTGGTGTTTAGAGGAAAGATAATGCCGAGTTGCATGCAAAGAACACCATACCTACTGTGTAGCATGGGGGTGGCAACATCATACTTTGGGGCTGTTTCTCTGCAAAGGGACCAGGACGACTGATCCGTATACATGAAAGAATGAATGGGGCCATGTATCGTGAGATTTTGAGTGCAAACTTCCATCCATCAGCAAGGACATTGAGGATGAAACATGGCTGGATCTTTCAGCATGACAATGATCCCAAGCACACCGCCAGGGCAACGAAGGAGTGGCTTCGTAAGAAGCATTTCAAGGTCCTGGAGTGGCCTAGCCAGTCTCCAGATCTCAACCTCATAGAAAACCTTTGGAGAGAATTGAAAGTCTGTGTTGCTCAGCGACAGCCCCAAAACATCACTGCTCTAGAGGAGATCTGCATGGAGAAATGGGCCAACAGCAACAGTATGTGCCAACCTTGTGAAGACTTACAGAAAATGTTTGACCTCTGTCTTTGCCAACAAAGGATATAAAACAAAGTATTGAGAGGAATTTTTGTTATTGACCAAATACTTATTTTCCACCATAATTTTCAAATAAATTCTTTCCGTGTTATTTTCTGGATTTGTTTTCTCATTTTGTCTCTCATAGTTGAGGTCGACCTATGATGTCAATTACAGACCTCTCTCATCTTTTTAAGTGGGAGAACTTGCACAATTGGCGGCTGACTAAATACTTTTTTTCCCCACTGTATTCTCATTATCCGCTTGTTTTCACTGCTACGATATTACTATGTATTGTTTATGTGTGTCACGGTTCATGCCGCGGTCCCTGCCTTGGACCGTCGGCCTGTCCGTGCCGGTCAGGTCTCTGCTGGGGCTCCCTGTGCAGGGGTCCCGGCAGCCTGTGTTCTGCTATGTACTTGCCTGTCCTGTCCAGTCTTGTTGCTTCCTGGGTCCTGTCTGTGCACTGTGCCTCCTAGGGCGTGCGCGCGGCAGCTTCTTGCCTATTTATTAGTTTCCTGTTCTGTGCATTTTCCTCTTCACCCCGACCTCTGGCTATAACATGAAGTTCTTGTCTCTACTCTGTGTCAGTTCATTGCAGTCTGTTGCAGTCTCTTGCTGTGTCCAGCTGCTTTCCATCTTGAGCTCCTGCCAGCATCTCAGGTCTGCTGTTGGAGACTTTAACTCCTGAGTTGCTGGTCCAGTTGCTGCTTCCCATCTGAGCTCCTGGCCATCTGTCCGTTGTCTCCGGTGTCTGCTGTATCCTGCCGTGTTCCTGTCCTGTATGTGCTCTCCTGTTCCTGATGTATCCTGCTGTGTTCCCTGGTCTGTACCTGCTGTGTTACCCGTCCAGTTCCTGCTGTATCCTGTGCTGCTATATGTACGTTTATCCCTCCTGTATCCTGCTGTACATGTTCCTGTGTTCCCGTATACCACTACCTGGATTCCTGTCCTGCACCTCGGCTGTCACCGCAGCTAGCCACGTCAGGGGTAGCGACCTGGGGGTCCCGCAGCCAAGTCCATCCCGCTTTGCAGTGTGCTCTGGTGAAGACCAGGGGCCCCTTAGACTCCGCTCCCTGGCGTGGTCCTCCAGCTACCACCTCGCATGCGGTGATCACAGAGGATCCACACCCGGATGTCAGCGGTCGGCGCCTCGGCATATGTCTGTCAGCGCCGCACCGTTACAGTATGAACTGACCCAGAGTAGAGAACAGAACTTCCTCTTATAGCCAGAGGTCGGGGTGAAGAGGAAAGTGCACAGGAAGCTGCCGCGCGCACGCCCTAGGAGGCACAGTGCACAGACAGGACCCAGGAAGCAACAAGACTGGACAGGACAGGCAAGTACATAGCAGAAACAAGGCTGCCGGGCCCCCTGCACAGGGAGCCCCAGCAGGGGGACAGGGGCAGGCTACGGACAGGCGAGGTCCAGGCAGGGACCGCGGCATGAACCGTGACAGTGGACGGACGGTCAGGAGCTCAGATGACAAAGACACTGGACCAGCAACTCAGGGGTTAAAGTCTCCAACAGCAGACCTGAGATGCTGGCAGGAGCTCAAGATGGAAAGCAGCTGGACACAGCAAGAGACTGCAAACAGACTGCAATGAACTGACACAAAAGTAGAGACAAAAACTTCATGTTATAGCCAGAGGTCGGGGTGAAGAGGAAAGTGCACAGAACGGGGAAACTAATAAATAGGCAGGAAGCTGCCGCGCAGCCCTAGGAGGAAACAGTGCACGGGGACAGGACCAGGAAGCAACAAGACTGGACAGGACAGGCAAGTACATAGCAGAACACAGGCTGCCGGGACCCCTGCACAGGGAGCCCCAGCAGAGACATGGCAGGCACGGACAGGCCGACGGTCCAAGGCAGGGACCGCGGCATGAACCGTGACAATGTGTTTTTCATCATCAATTTATATTTATTTTTGTTCTTTTATTTTAATGTAATTTGTATGACTAAAACATAAAGCTAAAATAGTGTCACTTCTGCCTGTGTCCACTGTAATTTGTATACAAGTGGAGCTCACCTTTTTGGATGTATAAATAAAATGTTATGTTTATTCATTTTACAAAAATCGGTGTGCTGTTGTCTTACTTCCATTGGATTTACCATACAACAAGTGCCTTCTACAAGAGACTCCCTATACAGAGTACCGTACCACCATCCAACACATAGGATAAATGATGTTAACACTTCCAAAGGAAAACGGATCCGAATTCGTGCCAAAACGGGGTAAAAATGTTTATTTTATACAACCTTCTTGTTTATAGTACAGAGGGACAAATATGGCTAAAATCCCCGTACCACGTACCTCTGTACTATGAAGGTGTGTATATAAATAAACATTTTTCCCGTTTTTGCACGTATTGCTGGATCACGTTTTCCTTTGGAAGTGTTGGCAGTTTGGTCCTGTGGTCGTGGACTTTTAGACCCGTGCATCTGTGCAGACTGGAGTTATGGGAGAAGCAGATCAGATGAAGCTATTGCTGCATTGTAGGTGAGCCAAACTCTGAACTATGTATAAATTATGTTATATTTTAATGGATTGAACTTTTACATACTTGTTGATATCAATTATGTGTAACTTTTTCATTTGTAAAATGGCAAAAGGGGGTGTTTTGAACTTTTAATTTTTTAAATAATTTTTTATGCTTTTGAAACTTTTTTTTAACCTTGGCATGCAGTCCCTATGAGGTATTGGACCGCTAGGGGGCGTGATCGCTTGTGTACCCGATTTCTGCATTGTCTAAATGGGTTAAACACCAGAGATCCAATCCCTGCTGTTAGTAGTGGGTGTCGTTTGTAAATATAATCATCTGGCTCCATACATCCTTAGTGTATGTTCACACGGCTTATTTAGCCATGTAATTGCACGCATATTTCGCCATGTATTGCGCATTATACACTTCTAAATGTGCACTGCAATTACGGTAATTCATAGCTTCATAGGGAACTATGGATTATGCTTCATTCCCCCACGCGTACAATATGATCGTATTGTATGTGCGGGGGGAGAACTGACGTGTCAATTGTTAGCGGGGC
>JAODAL010051035.1:0-26968 GCA_025379985.1 Phyllomedusa bahiana | reverse complement strand
GTGCCCCTGTTTTAAATTTAGAGAACAGGGCTACACCGGTTTTTGGGCTAAAGGCACCTCAGAATACTGGTGCAGCCCCATATATACATGTCGCTCTTTGTGTACATGTACGTCATAATGTCAGGAAGGATGTATGAAGCAGGCTAAGGAGCTGAGTCCACTCTGTTAACAGCATGGATTGGAGATAGCTCCGATCTTGGCTGTTTACAGCATGAGCCTGGCATCTAGGAAGGAGTTATACAGTCATGTTAGTGATGCTGCTTTCTCCCTACCCAGCTATGATTGTGGAGTGTCAATACATTGTCAATTAAAATATAACCTTTTTAGCCCACACGGTGAACCCTCTAAAAAAATACCTAATGCAAGAATTGTGGGTATTTTTTTTGGTTCCTTTGCCTCCCCACATTGGAAAAAAAGTGAACTAAAAGTTCACTAAAAGTGTTTATTAGTACCCCAAAAATGGTACTAATAAACACTCAAATTCAACTTACAAAAACAAGTTCTCATGTAGGTCCAAGTGAGCAATATTGGTCACATAAAATGGCTTTGCAAAGCATTTTTTTTTTTTTAAAAAAAGAAAAGTATATAAACTTGGTATCACCAGGATTCTATTGCCCTGAAGAATAAAATTAAAATGTCATTCATACTGCATGGTAAAAAAAAAACATGGTGTATTTAGATTTTTTTCCCATTCGTCCCCACAAGGATCAGCCTCTAATTACAAACCAAAGGATCTGTGAGAGCTGTAAGCAAAAGCAGTATGCAACTAGTACTATGTATACTGCAAATGTACAGAGGCAACATCTTCATATGACAGTTGCTTTCCTATTAAGGTGTTCCACAGAACCTGCTCTTCTCAACCAACTTCAGGCTTCCACTTCCTGTTCAGGCTGTGGGTGCTTCTATAGTTGTGAATGACATTACAACTCTGATGTTCCTAGCTGAGCCTGTTAGAGGGACATTTTTAATTGAAGAGTTTTGAAAGCAGGGCAGAAGGCTACAGAGCTCTAAAGGGTTAAGGTTTGTCAGTAACAAAGATAAACAAGCTCCCATCCTGCTGATAAGACACAGCAGGGAGTGATCCCGGCTTTGGTGGCTCCTAGTTGGTAACTAGAGAAACTTATGTAAGCAAGCAGGAGATAAGAACTGCTCTAACGCTGAAATGAAGGATAATCAGAATAGCAATGTATTTGGAAATGGTCTGTATTTACCTTTGTACTACATGTTGAAAGCTAATCAATGTGATGAGATTAGAGGAGGTGATTAGATACTGGAGAATAACAATAAAAGGGGGGAAATGATGCAGGAAGGCCAGAGAGATGATACTGGAGGAAGAAGATTATACTGGAGGAAAAAGATGCTGTAGAGAAAGAGAGGGTTCATACCTAAGGAAAAGGAAAGAAGAAGTCATGAGCCCTGGGGAGAGAGTACATCTTTGGAGTGATTGACACCTACAAGTAAGTTATTATACATTGGGAGGAATGATACTTGGGGAAAAAAGAGAGAGATGGTTAGTAAGAGGGGGTTACACCTGGAAGAGTGGAGATAGATAATACATGGACAAAGGGACAGATGGTAGATGGACAAAGGTTTCAGAGATGTTCCCGCATGAAGGAGAGAAAAGGAAAGACAATCCCTGGATGACACTGAGGAGGGGCAGGAACGACCCTTAGATTATGCCATGTGGGTTACTCAGTAGCTTAGCAAGGAGTAGGTGACAAAAGCAAAAGCGTATGACTACAAGTACAGATTGTCTGTATTCTGTTACCATGGTGATGCATAGATCTATATAGGAGCTTACATAAAAAAAAACAACTTTAGAACATAGCAAGATTAATAGCTTACTCACTTCGCTTTCCGTTATAGACTGGACACACTGGAAAAAATAGTTTGGAAAGCGAGACTAATCATTTAGAATTTTCATTGTGTGGCGACTGTCGATGGAGGCCAACAAAATGATCCCACACAGGGCACCCGCCAGCCAAAGGCCAAGCCTGCCCATGATGATATTTGTTACTATATATGAAGGTCACTAAAATGGCACAGTTTTCTCTAATAAACCTTGCAATAATGATGTTACTTTAATCAAAAAAACTAAAATATGTGCGGCCCTTTGTAAGTTATACTAAAACTTATCTCTCCAAAAGAACATTTCTAAACCCATCCCTAATGCATTAGCGCTCAGTCTACAGGCCTCCTATTCAGTGTTATTCTCGTTTCATGAAATCTCCTATGGCTTTTCAAAAGCTGTGTTGGTTTTACATTTGTATTTTTCTATAATACCTCTGCAGTTTGACCTGTAAAGAATATATCATTGAAATATTTTTTCAGCCCAAAAATTGATGGCACAGAGTTTGTAATAGCAGATATATAATCATTTTCTGGCCATTAAATCCAGCTAAGCTCCATGTAAATGATGATACTACCATCTACTGGCTGCATATTGTATTACAAAATCAAGTTAATTCTGACGAAAAAGCACTGAATCAGTTTTATTTCTCTAAGGTGAGGATAATTTATAAATGTCAAAGACTCAAAGGGGTTGTCTCACTACATTGATTCATCTTACCTCAGTCCTGTTTTCTCAGTTTCATTTTTGAATTCAGGGCCGTGTTTACTGGCTACTACTGGCCTGCAGTGATGAGCTGCTGAGGACACCAGGTCTGTAGCTATAGCAACCAGCGCTGGCAGCCTATCAGGAGAGATCAAACAACATGGATTTTTGAATTCAGGGGTGGGTTTACTGGTTTCTACTGGCCTGCACTGACGAGCTGCTGGGTACTCCGGGTCTGTAGCTGTAGCGACCATTGCTGGCAGCCTATCAGGCAAGATCAAATAGGTCTGTAGCTATAATGTGGAGCTGATGCAGCTCATACAAGAGGGGATATCTAGGAATGGGTAGGACACTGGTAATGGACACATATTGCAAAGTGACTTGTTTTTGCAATCTGTAACATAAAAAGCAATCCTTCTAGTGAGACAAACCCTTTAACTGGAATATTTTTTAGTAATGCTACTAAGTGGTAATTTTAGAAACCATTATGGTCATTGCACTTCTTTTTAAATATTATTTTTTAGCCTTTATACAAAAAAAGGAGCCCCTCTTTACCCGAACCCTCCTCCTTTCACGCGGGCACACACTCACACAGACACACACACACCAATTGTAGGGTGCCGATTAGTTTTCATAGCAGGTGGAATAAAACTGATTGAAAAGTCTATATACTCGGCACCAATAATTACACTTTTAAACTTCAACCTTCAAAAAACACGCCATTGTGCAGACCTGTCGATGGGGAAAAAGATGTTATTGATCACAGAATATTTTTTTGCCAAAACATTTTAATTTTTAAATGTGGTAAAACATAAGGAAAACTAAATAAATTTTGTATTGCAGAAATCGTACTTACCCACATTTATAGCACACAATAAACTCAATTAAAATAAAAAACCCAAAACAATGGCACAATTGTATTCTTTGCCATACTACTGCGAAAAGAATTTCTTTATCAAAACATTTCTTGAACTAATGAAAAATAAGACTCATTTTACAAACAACCAGCTTCATCCAGCGGACAGAACAGAACGAAGTTGAGGATGAAAAAATAGAACACATTAAACAACATGTATGAAAACTGGCGCAGACTAGACAGTTGTACTTCTCAGTAGGTTAGTGTAGCATTTGTCAGTATGTATGAAAGTGCCTCACAGCACTTTATAAATGTGTGCCGCTGTGAGACAAAAACATACGCCAGGATGTGCGCCAAAATGTGTCTCGCCAGTTTGAAAATGGCATGGATTAGTACAACATTCAATGCCACATTCTGTAGAGACACATTCATAAATGTGTCTAATCTTATGACTGTGGTGCGACACACCTCTTATGAATTGCCACATACTAAACTTCGAGGGTGTCGGAAGTGCGCCAGTTTTTGGTGAAAGACACTTTGAAAATATGATGGACAGGGGCAATACATGTCGCCCATTGTTGCCAGAAATGACTGTGTCAGGAACCTTTATAATAGTGATCTGAGTATTTAAAGGGGTTGTTCAGGTTAAAATTAAAAACTGCAGCTAATGTCGGTGTCCCTTGCTGCCTGTTTACATTCAGCTAGTGCAAATGGTGACCATTGCAGATAATGAGCCACGTGCTGTTACCTCAACATCCCTACTCAAAAGTGACTAAGTCTTGAGTGGTGATTTTTAGGATATATCACATGACCGCTGAAGGCATTGATTGACTGAAGCAGTGTCACACCATTCGCAGCAGTCTAAACAGGCAGCAGGGCAGCTGCAGTGCTGGAACGGACAAAAGTGCAAAAATAAGTATATTTTTTGGTCTTTTAATCCCTTGTCACCAATTTTAAGTTTTTAGTTTTAACCTGGACAAAACTTTTAAGTATGTTACGACATGTTATGCAATGGCTGCAAAATGTATTAAACATTGCACACACAAAAAATATATTGAGAGCTTGCAGTCCAAGACATTTATAAGAACAAATTTGAAAAACACATTTGTTTTTACTAATTTCCCTCATATTATTAAAAAAATAAAACAGAATATATATATATATATATATATATATATATATATATATTCATTTGTGTATATATAGTGTATATATAGTATCTCACAAAAGTGAGTACACACCTAACATTTTTGTAAATATTGTATTCTATCCTAATACTTTGATACAATGTAAAGTAGTCAGTCTGCAGTTTGCAAAATAGTGTAAATTTGGTGTCTTCAAATTAACTCAACACACAGCCATCAATGTCTAAACCACTGGCAACAAAAGTGAGTACTCCCCTAAGTGAAAATGGACGAATTGTATAAACAATTATACACAAATACAAACAAGATGGGAATATCCAGCCAACATACCACTCAGGAAGGAGATGGGTTCTGTGTCTCAGAGATGTGCTTTGGTTCAACATGTGCATATCAACCCAAGACCTTGTGAAGATGCTGGTGGAAGCTGGTAAGATTGTGTAATTATGAAACGAGTGAAACGAGTACTGTACCAACATGGGCTGAAAGGCTACTCTGCCAGGAAGAAGCCATTACTCCAAAATAAACATATCAAAGCCAGATTAATGTTTGCAAATTCACACAGGAACAAAGACCTACAATTTTGGAGACATGTCCTGTTGTCCAATGAAACTAAAATTGAACTGTTTGGCCATAATGACCATCTTTACATTTGGAGGAAAAAGGAAGAAACTTGGAAGCCTAAGAACATCATTCCAACTGTGAAACATGGGGGGGTGCAGCATCATGTTGTGGGGTTGTTTTGCTGCAGGAAGGACTGGTGTACTTCACAAAATAGATTTTATCATGAGTAAAGAAGATTATGTGGCAATATTGAAGCAACATCTTGAGACATCAGCCAGGAAGTTAAAGCTTGGGCGCAAATGGGTCTTCCAAATGGACCATGACCCGAAGCATACTGTCAAACTGGTTACAAAGTGGCTTAAGGATAACCAAGTCAATGTTTTAGAGTGGCCATCACAAAGCCCTGATCTCAACTCTATTAAAAAAAATTAATGGGCTGAAAAGGCAGGTGGGAGCAAGGGTGACCTACAAACATGGCTCAGTTACATTGGTTCTGTCAGGAGGAAAGCATCAAAATTCCTACCATTGTGAGGAGCTTGTGGAAGGATATCCAAAAAGTTTGACCCATAGAGTTTAAGGGCAATGCTACCAAATACTAATGAAACGTATGTAATCTTTTGACTTTGCAGAAAGTAATAAAAATGCCTTAAAAATGCTCTCTCTCTCTCTCTCTCTCTCCTCTCTCTCTCTCTCTCTCTCATTATTCTGGCATTTGGCAAATATACATAATTTTGGTAATTCTAATTGACCTAATACGGGTAAGTTTTATTCTGATTTCATGTCAGATAGTGAGAAAAACATGCATATGTGTCTTTTTACATTCTGTATGTATGTATGGTTTGAGCTGTAGGTAGCAGGAATCTGTCTGTATGTGTGTGTACAGGCATTTTTTATCTACTAGCAACAAAACTATCAATAAGAAGAAGGTAACATATATACACATATATCTATTTGAACAGAGGTTTAGGCTATGTCCACACAGCACAAGAAAATTATTATATTTTTGGTAGTTTTAAAACTGCTGACAATCTTACCGTTCAGGTTGCCCATAGACTTTAAGAGAAAAAAAACGACCTGTAGTCTACACAGGTCTTTTTTTTTTTTTTTTTGGCTTGTTTTCCGGCACCGGTATGTTTAGCAGCATGTTGGTTAATACGCCGGCATTTTTAGTTTTTCCTCGTCTTCCCATACAATCAATGGTATGGGCAAGCGGAAAAAAAACAGGAACCGACTGCGGTTTTTGCAAATACAGTGACATTTTTGTCTGATGCTGTATGGATTATCTAGCCTTATAATGCTTGTACATGTACCATTTTCTGTTACATTTTTACACAACAAACTGTCTATAACTAAATGTGTCATATATATGTCATGTATATGGTCACTAGCAGTTATTCTGTTTAGCACAATGTTGGTAATGTAGACAGAAAATAGCACGTCACCCATTTCTTGTATGTATGTATGTATGTAACTCCCTCGAATGTACAGCGCCCTGGAACCAATGGCGCTTTAAAATAAATAATAATAATAATAATAATGTAGAAAAGCTTTAGGTATGGAAAAGAGGAAAAGTGTGCAGGCTTGTTGCCTAGGGATATTGACATAAAAAATTAATGAGAGGACTGGACCTAAGAATTTTGTCTATTGCAGTAACTGAAAGGTAAGTAGTAAAAATCCCATTTACAAACAGTGCAGCGCTTACGGCATGATGTTGTTTAGAACACCAGCATGCTGTATCTGTTGTGGATTTTCTTATGTTTTTAGTGTAGATAACAGCATTGTAAAGTGCCTGAGAAATGCTATTCCATGTTTTACATGTGGTCCTGGTATGTAGTTTTACAATCAGTTCTTTAAACAATATCCCAGGATGATTTATTTAAATAAGAAAAGACCACTACTGGAGTAATGCTTACATTTTAAAGTAGTAAAAAGATACTAACCTGTCACCACAAGATGTCAGTACTGCTTGCTTTGTACACAGAAATGCAGAAGTTAACCAGTATATGGAGATACAAAATAAAAACCTAGTATGTGATACTGTAAACTTCATCATCAGCAGAGAGGGTTAATATTTAAAAAATTAAATTGCTGCAGTACTTTGCAGAAGAGAAATGTAAGTCTTACTGTCCTCTTATTGAGGTATCCATAGTTTTAAAGTTTCCACTGTGTATCTGACTCTTGAGCTAAAGATGTCATTTTTCACGCTACTTAAAGGGGTTTTCTTGCCACAAAGATCATATCTCAAATGATGGGGACAGTAAAAATAAGCACTTTTGCAATTGGTTTGCATTACCTAAGTCACCTAAGTATAGCAGATCTGAGCTTATCTGTGCATCTATAGCTATTTGTGCAGCAGCTGGACAGGACATGCCCCCTTTTCTGTGACTGGCTGACTGATATGTCACTCAGCCTGTTCGAACACGCCCCCTGTATGGGAAACACCCCCTGCTCTGTGATTGGCTGCCTACACTCTGTGCTTACTCCCCTCTGAGCTGTAGAAAACAAAAGTGAAACGAACTGCCTGAGAGGGCTGTGTGTGTAGAATAAAGGCTGTCTCAGCTCTTATCTACCAGTGATGACTCTATGTAAAGGATCTGGGTAATTACTGAGTCTCTATCTGTTAGATTCACTTTCCCCTCATATAACACAGCCTTATACTCTGTGCTCCCCCCATTTTAACACAGCCTTAAACAGACTGTTCTACCTCCTGCCTGATAACAGAGCATGGAGGAGATCCAGCGTGCCTTTCTCACATTTGTTTCATCAGTTCAGGCTGTATGTATAACTGCTTACACCAATTAAGGTGTCCTGGTTACAGCAATGCAGAGGTTGAAGTTACACTGATGCAGAGGTTCTGCTTAAAGCAATGCAGGGGTTCTGGTTACAAGTAGCCTGTGCAGCCTGGGAGGCAGGTGACAGCTCTGCTGACAACAGAACATTGCAGGAGGTCTGCAGTACTGTGACGTCCTCTCCCTTCCACTGCTTCACCCAGAATGATGATGTCACAACCCTTCAGTGAGGGGAGACACACCTCCTGGGAGGAGATACACCTACAGGGAGAGAGACTCACCCCTGGATTTAAAGCTGAAACAGATAGAAACAGCTCAAGTCTACAAAAGTGTGTAATGATAAAACCCCTTTAAAGGGATGTTCCCATGAAGGAACATCTGTGTTAAAATTTAGCTAAATACAGTGGGGTAAATAACTATTTGATACACTGGCAATTTTGCAAGTTTTCCCACCTACAAAGAATGGAGAGGTCTGTAATTTTTATCTTAGGTACACTTCAACTGTGAGAGACAGAGTCTAAAAAAAAATCCTGCAAATGACATTGTATGATTTTGAAATAATTGATTTGCATTTTATTGCATGAAATAAGCATTTGATACAATAGAAAAACAAAACTTATTTAGTACAGAAACCTTTGTTTGCAATTACAGAGGTCAGGTGTTTCCTGTAGTTCTTGACGAAATTTGCACAAACTGCAGCAGGGATTTTGGCCCACTCGTCCATACAGATCTTCCAGGTTTCGGGGCTATCACTGGGCTACATTGAGTTTCAGCTTCGTCCAAAGATTTTCTATTGGGTTCAGGTCTAGAGTGGATAAGCCACTCCAGGACCTTGAAATGCTTCTTACAGAGCCCCTCCTTAGTTGCCCTGGCTGTGTGTTTTGAATCACTGTCCTGCTGGAAGACCCAGGCACAACTCATTTTCAACGCCTTTACTAAGGGAAGGAGGTTGTTGGCCAAAATATCACGATACATGTCCCCATTCATCCTCTGTTCAATACGGTGCAGTCGTCCTGTCCCCTTTGCAGAAGTACCCCCATGCATCACAGTTGGGGCGGTGTTCTTGGGATTGTACTCATCCTTCTTCTTCCTCCTAACACGGCGAGCGGAGTTGATACCAAAAAGTTCTATTTTGGTCTCATCTGAACACATGACCTTCTCCCATGCTTCCTTTGGATCATCCAGATGGTAATTGGTGAACTTCAAACAGGCCTGGACATGTGCTGGCATGAACAGTGGGACCTTGTGTGCCCAGCAGGATTTTAATCCATGATGGCGTAGTGTGTTACTAACGGTAATCTTTGAGACTGTGGTCCCAGCTCTATTCAGGTCTTTGACCAGGTCTTCCCATGTAGTTCTGGGCTGATTCTTGACCTTTCTCAGAATCATACGTACCTCCTGAGGCGAGATCTTGCATGGAGCCCCAGACCTAGGAAGATCGACAGTCATCTTGTTTCTTATATTTCCTAATAATTGTGCCAACAGTTGTTGCCTTCTCACCAAGCTGCTTGCCTATTGTCCTGCAGCCAATCCCAGCCATGTGCAGGTCTACAATTTTGTCTCTGGTGTCCTTTGACAGCTATTTGGTCTTGGCCATGGTGGAGAGGTTGGAGTATAATTGATTGAATGTGTGACAAGGTGTCTTTTATACAGATAATGAGTTCAAACAGGTGCAATTAATACAGGTAATGAGTGCAGAGTAGCAGGCTTCTTAAAGAAAAACAGGTCTGTGAGAGCCAGAATTGTTGCTGGTTGGTAGGTAATCAAATGCTTTTTTCATGCAATAAAATGCAAATTAATCATTTATTTATTCTGACTCTAACAATTGAAGGGTAACTAAGATTAAAATTACACACCTCTACGTTCTTTGTAGCTGTGAAAACTTGCACAATCACCAGTGTATCAAATACTTATTTTCCCCACTTTAGCCTGCCACGACCTGACCTTGTTACAGAATGAGGAGGGCGGTGCTTTGCGGTAATCCTCCCCATTAAATTATATGGGTGTTCCGAATATAGCCGAACACACTCATATAAGTGCCATACTCCTTATTATGTGACATGGTTGGCTCGTAGCTAGCCATGAGCCGACCTGTAACACGGATGTTCCTTCATAGGAACACTCCTTTAACTATTAATTTTCTTTTCTGTCATGACAGATAGGATTTTTTAATCCTTTACTATTTACTAGTAAATATATAAATATATGTTGACATATGTAGATATATAGAGATATGTATACATTTAAACCTAATTTCTTTTAAATCCGCTGAGAAACTCTAAAATAGAATTAATAGAATTGCACTAGTGTTCGCTATAGTCTACCTAGTCTACCAAAAGGCTACCCTATGCCACAGAATCATCATCAACAGTCTCTCTAAAAGAGGACGATGGCCCTAAACAAGAATTCTTATTTGTTCCAAGATGGCTTAGGAGTCCAATCCTCAAGCCACAGATCTTCGGACAGAGGGGGCAAGAGGTTCCATTTGAGAATTTGGGTTCTTCACGTTCTCCTTTTATCTTAGACTTTTGTCTACCTCATTGGAGAGGCAGTCAATCTGTGGCTACCAGCTAATGATGTCAATTTGTCCTTTTTTCAAGGTAAGTCTTGACAGTGTATTTGAATAGTTTCCTCAGACTATCCCCGGTTCTATGGCTTCAGCTCAATTGAAAGTATAGAACTTGTTTGCAGAGGTGGGTGTTGGACATTCTGATGCAGTGCCCCATCCAGTGGAGTTGGCTTTGCAAGATCATGGTTTCAATATTGGTCATCTTTGCCTCAGTATGGATGCTAGAATTTGCAGCAGGCAGCATTGATGAAATCTCTCAAGTGTCTTCAGTTGGCAACAGCAGGTAACCCAGATCTCACTGGCATATATAGGGACACAAATGGCTCTACAGGCCACTAGTTTGGTTTCTATCTTAGGCTGGGTTCACACAATGTTTTTCTGAATCATCGTTTACAGCAGTATTTGTAAGTCAAAACCAGGAATGGGTCTAAAACACAGAAGAAGTACAAGCCTTTTCATTATACTTTTTCTCTGTGTAGATGCCACTCCTAGTTTTGTCTTACAAATAGTGCTGCTAAATATGTCAAAAAATATTGGCCCAGTTTGAAAAGTGTCCTTGTGGAAAGTGTCTTAGATGCTGCTGCACCACAACTGAGTTCATACTTATGTTTGAAAAAGTGTCTCATGGCACTGTATTAATGTGTCATGTCCTAAACTGTCTGAGCACCAAAAAAGTATCTTAGCCTTGCCATTTTGAAAATAGCATGAACAAAAACACATGTACTTCATAAATGTGTATTATCATACAAATTGCCATTGGCAAATCCCCTAAAGAGTGACGCAGACAAAAGTGTCTGTCTTGTCGGACGGACTTATTCTTTTTGGCCCAAATAGTTTAGAAATATGTGAGATATGGTGATTGCCATTACATCTGTCTTAAGCTATGACAGAAAACTGGCACAGCAACTTCCATACAGCTGGGCCACTGTGTGAACCCAGTCGAGAGATCATGGTTCTCAAGAACCCAACGTCACAGTTTCCTGAAAGACATGCTGGGACAACTGATTTGGGATAACTAACTGCTGATGGAGGTGAAGTGCTCAACAACTTCCAGAATTTCTCTAGTGATGGTGATTGCTTGGGGCTCAGATACCTTGTCCAAGACATCTTGGCAGGGGATCTTGGTTTTTCTGATATTGAGGTATAATACCAGCATTTAGAGAAGGTAGGCTGCAACCCAAATGATGTCATCAGATTTATTGAACTGAACTGGAACAGGGAACTTAGTACAGCAACAAACTTTTATTACTGCTAACAAGTGTCCACCGAGAGCTGGGTGCCAACACTTTCAACTTCCCCAAAGTGTTTTTTTTTCCTCGCAAAGATGCAAATATGCTATTTATGAGGCTTCAACTTCAGCTTGTGTGCTTCCAGGCGGCTAAGAAACTGGTCATGATGGCTAAAATGTTCCTCAATGGTTGCGGTGTATATGTCGTTGAGGTAAATCAAGAGGCACTAATGATTCAACTCTATTAACCGCTGGAAGGTGGTGGATGCATTGCAATGCAGTCCAAAGGCCATCCTACAGAATTTGAAAAGGCTCATCGGAGTGATTAAGGCGGTGTTCTCCTGATCTACTTTGGCAATTGGTACCTGCCAGGACCCACTGGGGAGTTCCAGATTGAAAAAGGACCGGGCCTGTCCCAATTTGGGGTAATGGGGAAGCATTTGGTACCATACAGGCATTCAGGTGGTACAATGGGCAAGGTCCATGTCCTCTAGCTTGGACATACAACCTGTTGCTCCTGCATCAGCTATGCATAGTGCATACTGGTAATGAAAGAATCATGCCTCATGGGCACCTAGACTGGACAGGAATGAGGAACGTGTAAACTAAGCAGCATTTAAAAGCTTGTTGTACAGCAGAGCAAGCAGGAATCTCCTCAAAAATTTGCTTCTAGTATCTAGGACTTAATTCCCTGGCATGATATCACCCTGTCTAATTCCCACAGAACATTTATGTCCACTAACAGAGCAACTCTGGGGTCCATACCTCTCTGCATCACTACAATCTCCTTTTCATTTTATGATATGACCCACAGATCAATGTCTGCTTGCTTTGGTGCTAATGGGTTGTTTGTTGGTGGCCCTAAACTGCACCCAGCCTGCACTTTCGGATAAATTCAGGTAATGTGTTTGGTACATCTTATGTCCCATTAGCGTCAATTGTGAACCCATATCTATTAGCCACTTTATGTTTACTCATTTAACTTTTTACATTAACAGTGGGGCTTCCCCCCACAATACTTATGTCACAAACCATGGGGTGAGGATCAGTCCCAGTTCCTGTGGTTTGTCTCTCCACTGCAGGCCATTCCAATTTAAAGTCGGGGAACTCTTTCTTCATGGACTTGGTTTCTGCCAGTGTCAGGCCAGGTGTCCCTCTCTACCGTACTCCCAACATGGAGGGGACCGTAACGGAGCAGGGCCTGGGGACCTTCAGGATCCAGAGTCAGGCTGATTGGATTTCATTGGTAACCACTCACTTTTCAGCCTAATAAGGATAATTCTAGTTCATCTGTCTCAGCGTCTCCTCCAACAAATGCAGCCGTACTTCCTGGGTATTCTCATTGACCGATGCAACCACCGGGGTTAATTTCTCGGAGGGAGTCTCACCCTATTCCTCTTTTTCCAAACTGATGGCCTCCTACAGTACCTGATGAAGGGACAGATAAGTATTGAGTTTGATCCACTCTTGCAGCATCTTTTTTCAGCAATTTGCTCTTTATTGACAACATGAACTGATCTCTTAGCAGCATCTTCACATTAGCAAAGGAGACTTGTCCTTCCTCTTACTTTCTCTGCAGCATTGCCATTAACTCCAGAAGGGCATTGACATACTGCAACAGGGTTTCTTCCACCTCCTGGTGCCTAGAAAAGAAGTGCTTGAGCAGCACAGCATTTGACGACACATCCCCATACAAATCTTCTAAAAGATTAAAGCGAACCGGTCACATAGTTTGTGCCCCCCTTGCCGAGGACAGCACAAGCTAGTGTCAGACCTGCTCTTTCCACCGCTGTGTCCCTTATTCTGGAAGATGCTGTCATTTTCGTGTATTTAATGCTTTTCAGCCAGAAGAGTCATTCGAAGAGTCATTCAGAGTGTCAGTTTTTTTCAAATCCCGCCCATCTGAGGCTAGCCCCGCCCACCTCAACTGATAAACCTATTACTTTGAATAGGTAGAAACATGTGAATAACTGTCAGTGGACAAGGCTAGCCTTTGGTGGGCGGGGCTAACACTTACTCATGAATAAGATTTGAGGGGTAAATGCTCTAAAACTACAGCATCTCACAGAATAAGGGACACAGTGCTGGAAACAGCATGTCTGACACTAGCTTGTGCTTCCCTCAGTAAGGGGGGCATAAACTATGTGACAGGTTCCCTTTAAGGATCTGCTCAAATCTTCTGACAAAGAGAAATGCAATGCCTCGTCGCACAAGCAGGCTGCCCCTTCTAACTTCTCCTTCCACTACTCCAATAAAAATTACTGCCATGAAGTCAGGGAAGATGATTTAACAAGGCTCACATTGTAATGGACGTTGATATCTGGGCTCCACTTGCTCCTCCTTCTAGACCCTTTATGACATTCTCCATCCTGTCAACTACAGCACAAATAATACCGGTGATTATAGAAGGTAAGCCGCAAGTTGGATAATGTCAACAGATTTATTGAATTGGACTGGAACAGGTACTGCTAATTGATGTCCACCAGCAGCTAGTTGACAACGCTTTCAACCTTCTGACACATACTTTGGCAGCACACCTGGGGCACTGGAGTCTCCCTCTCCATCAACACTCTGTCTCCCCATGTCCTTGTACTCCAGTCGACTTCCCGTTGTTTAGACTCTTATCTATACTGAAGGGAAATTAGACAATCAACACAACTAAGTTTACAGTAAAGGGACCTCATTATTACCACCTCTCTGCCTCTGCTCTCTCTCATGTCTGCTTCCTGACTGATCACTCCTCCCCAGATTCCCAGTGTTTTTCTCCTTTGGAGGTCCCTCCCTATCTGGCGGCAACCCCTACAATGGTACATGTATTCTCTCTAACAGCTGATTCCAGCTTTACAGAGGGACAGTCCCAGGCTCCTTAAAGGGGTTTTGCCACAATCTAATGTTGACGTGGGATCCTCCAAAATGGGTATTTAATCACTTTTCTAAATATATGTCATTAAAAAAAGTGAATCATGTGAGAGCTACAGCATTGCTTACATGCCCTTAGTTTCTGACAGTTTACATTAGATACGACCAGGAGCTGACAGGAGCTGATATGGCTACACTTGCCTGTTTGCACTTCTTATTTGATAGCAGCGAACATGAATGAGCTTTGAAGGGACTGGGGAGAAAAATCCTTTGTCTTTTGTATAGAGGATCCACTGGTTGTAATGTAATTATCTTAGTAAACATGCGGATGCTCCCTTGCTTTATAAAGGACTGGGGAGAAAGATCTTTTGTCTGTTGTATAGAGAATCCACTGGTTATAATGTAATTATCTTAGTAAACATGCAGACACTCCCTGGCACTCTGCTTAGCTGTTCATTTGTGAAGGAATGAAAGAAGGCTGCCTGCGGAGCTTATTTTCTCTCCTGAGCACAGAAGAGGGAGAAATAAAACACGTATAGCTTGTGCACAATACAATTCTCCTCTGTGGATTAGCCAATGTTTGCTCTAATACAGAGACTGACTATCAGGAACGTGCATGGGAGGTGGAGTGATGACATCACAGAGGAGGTACTTGTTTTTTTAAACACAGAAACACAACGCCCCTTTTTCAAGCCTCAAGAGGGGAGTATCAGCCTGTTAGGTAAGGAACTCACTTCTTGGCAAAACCCCTTTAAGCCTCAACTAAGAGGTTCAGAATGATTTGGAATTCCCCAACAGAGTTGGCAAGTATGGGACAGTCATCTGCATATTGAAGATGGATGACTGTTGTCTTAGACACTTTTGTCTTGGGACTGAGACAATAAAGGATGAACAGCCTTCCATCAAGTCACTTTTACTTGATATCAATGCCATGGTCTGAGATTCCTTGTGCCCTGTTCAGATGATAAAGGGATCGGTTTCTGGCCCATTGCAGAAGACATTTGCACTTATCTGGTCAAGTAACAACCCTGAGATACATACTGTTTGAACTTATGAAGTCTAGATAAAATCATCCAGAGGGCCTCCCAATTTATGGAGTCAAAGGCTTTGGCAGGTCAATAAAGGCTGCATACAACTTTTGACATATGGAATCCCAATCAACCCTGAGAAAAGGGGTTATAATACTAGTTTGAAACTGCAGCCCTTTAACTGTTTTTCCCTCCACAGTAGTGCTCCTGGCCACCTAGCTGTGCAAGGAACTGCAGCCAACCCCACTAGCTTCCCTACCAGGTGCCCATATGTAAGAAAAAATACTTAGCTGTGAATAATGTCAACAATGTAATATATTGCTATCTATTAAAAGCAATCAAGCAATCACATATTTTAGTCTCATACTGGGGTTAAAAAAGATGGGGAAAAAAAACGCAAAACCTGTTTCCCCAATAAAAAAAAATTCTCCAATTTTATAAAATAATAATAACAGTAGACATAATAGGTTTCATTATATCCATAATGATCCCTCCTATGCAATTATCATATTTTAATCCATACTTGCCAATTCTCCAGGAATATACGGAAGATTCCTGCAAAGATACGATCTCCCAGACTCCTTGGAGAGCTAGCAAGTCTACAGTTGGTAGCTTATCGTATACAAAACACAATAAAGACAATACATATGTAGTGGATTGTGATGCTGATGTAGATGTGGGTGTTGTTGCACTAAAATGCTGTACCACAAAGCTGGCAGGAAAATGCTAGAAGCAGACTACAATACTGCAGTGTTTTGGCACCAGAAGGGGAATGTGTTTAATGGGATTGTTTGAGGCGCATGGATGAACCTGCTGTGGCCCAAGAAAGAGAAAGATGACCTGGACTTGACCACTGTGAAAATGTCAGTGGGCTGGTAGGCATATTAAACAAGTGACAAATGTTTGAGTAGCAGCTGTGAGACTGGTGCAGTACGCCCAGGTCCTAGTAATGTCACTGAAAGTTAGCAGGTGAGCTAGCTGAGGATGGTTTCCTGTATACTACTGAGCTTTGAAAATGCTTTGTCCCTAGAATAGAATAGCTCAGAGAAAAATTTAGCCCAGGACTTACATAGCTCAGCTAAGTAAAACCTGAAAACCTTTGTGTCAGAGGGCCTCTAAGAAGTCTGAGAACAGTTGATGAACCCTTATCACCTATGTAGTGACCTGAAGGTGCCGAAGTCTTCTGAACCATTAGACTGGGCACCAACAGGTGGACTAGGGAGTCACTGGAAGAAATGTAGGATTAGAAAAGAAGTAAAGGTACAACTGGTTTCTTGTGTGGTGAGTCTATCCAGTGGCAAGCAGTATGGTCTCTCGATGGTAACTTCAAGAAGTTTTCTGCTCTTACTGCTATGGGTACATAGAAGATATAGAGAAGAAAACTCATGAATCGTTTCCTAATGAAGTCCTGTCCTGGGTAACACAGAACTGTCAACAAGATGCTTAGATAGATTTCTCTCCAAACACATTACTCATATAAAAACACTAAACTTACAGTTTACATTGCTTTGCCCATTTATCTAATAATGCTAACTTATTCCATTTTTAAAGACCCTAATGCAACTTTTCTTCACTGGGCAAACAGGAAAACCCTTTGCCTTCAAACCTTCTCCTTTTACACACACATTTAAAAAAAAAATAGGACCCAGGAACTTAAAACAAGCCCTTTTGCCCACCAGTTGTAACCAGTCTCCACTTACAATGCACATTGTTAAAAACATCTTATACAAAACAGTGTACCTCTAAAAATATACATGTTTAATTACGTATTTATACAAGTAACAATTATAAACTAGCTCTTAATGAAAAAAGTACAGTATAACAAGGTCAATATTACAAATATTACCACTATAAAAGAAACAAATAATGCCGCTACACCCAGTGAGAAAATGAAAAATACACCCCCAAATGTTCTGAATATGAATTTCTGAACACATATTTATACTACCCTCACATACAGTGATGATGCAGTGGTAAATACCAGTTCTTTACGTTTTCTGCAGAATAGAAAACAAGGGAAAAAATTGTTGGCCCCTTCCTTTAAAAAGGAAAAAAAAAAAAAACCCACAAGGGTCCTGAAATAATTTAAAAAATGCGAAATAAAAAAAAATTTTAAATTTGCTAAAATCAACTAATAAAATCAACATTTTTTGAATTGTGGTTCAACCAAAAAAATTTAAAAACCACATTCAATGAACAGGCTGGACAAAAATGCCCCCTGGGAAAAAAAAAAAAATTTGTCCAAGGACTTTTAAACTAAGTTTTGTCCTAAAAAAAAGAAATCACTGTCTTCAAATTTTTGAAATCATCATTCTCCTTTTTTTAAGGGTGAAAAGTATCCATGTGTTTGAAAACATGGGTTTTACCACACTAAACTTGGGCCAAAGGGGGGAAAAAGGGGTTTGTCAGGAGTTAAAAAAAAATTTATAAATTTTAAAAGGGTAAACTAAAAACACAATTTCCAAACATTGTTTCTTGTTATAAATTTGCACAAATTTTTCAAAGTTTAAGATCTTATCAAATCCCTAATGTGGCCCAAGAGAAAATTAATCAAATTGGAGACGAAAACAAATGATAACCAAGGCACAGACAACTTCTTTTTAACATCTATGAAAAGCCTAAAACATTGTGGAGAAGTCCCTTTAAACACCTAGACGCTGAAGACTTTTTTGTTCCCAAAAGGAAGGGGCCAAAATACCGTGGACATCAAAAGTCTATTGGGGTTAACAAATAATTTTTGCATGATTGCCTAAAAGGTTGTGCAACAAAATATTAAGTTGGGGGAACCTTACTTGATTCGTTTTTTAAAAAAATTTTTTAACCACAATTCAAAACAAAAATTTTGGATTTTAAAATTTAAAAATTTTTTAGTTAATTAAAATGATTATTACTTGCCCATTTCAAGTTTTTTCATTGACCATGTGGTTTTTATTTCTTTAACAAAGGGGTATAAAACAATTTTGTAATTAAAGGTTTTTTCGAATTTATGGGGACCCCCAAAGTGGATCAACCAGGATTGGGCTTATTGCCCAAATTTCCAAGTGCAGAAATCAAACTTGTACCAAGGGCAAAACCCTTGTGCCAACAATATTTGCCATTGGTTCCTTTTCAAAAAAGGTATGTGAGTATTCATGGCTCCACGAAAATTTTCTGGGGGCGACATTCAAAAAAAAAGGCCCTTCACACCGTTTTAAGCCTAATTAAGTAAGGGTTCTAATAAGGGAATTCGAAAAAAGCTGGGGGGATACCTTGCATAGTATATTTGATGCGCCTAATCTGGGTGCTAGCAAAATTTGGGACTAAAAATTTGGTAGCTTTTTTGATTTTGCTTATTTAGGAAAATCAATCCCGGGGGCATAAAAAAGCCCTATTTGGGTGTGTTACATTATTTACATAAAATGGGCCAAAAATTTTTTTCCCCAAAGTACACCAAAAAAAAAGGCCCCTAATGGACATGTCTCCCCTTTTGTCTATATTCTTCCTTTAAAGTGACAGCTCCTTGTTTGAATACAAAAACTTTGGGTCGAATTTTTTTTTTATCCTCAACCTTAAAGGAAGCTTTCCCTCCATCCCCAAAAACCTCTCTCATCCAACATTAGTAAGTTTTTAAAACATTTTTTTCTAAAAAAAAATTAAAACCCCAAAAAAGGGTTTTTTTTTTTTCCCTTCTAAAATAAAAATATTAAATTAACAAATTCTCAAAATCCCACCAATTTTTTTCCAAAAAACCCCTTTCATATTTCATTTGACCCACATTACTATTTTGAAATTGGGGGCCTTTTATTTAAAAAACAAATTTTCCAAAAAAGATTATAAACCCCCCTTTTATTTTTAAAACCTTTTAAATAATTAAGCACGAAAAATAAAAGGGCAAAGAAATTTAAATAAAGTAAACCATATACCCCCAAAAAACCCCTCAATTTAAACAGAAAAAATTTTGGAAAAAATTTTGTTGAAATTTTTCTCAAATTTATTTTCTGGTTAAAAAAAATTTTTTTTTAAAAAAAAAAAATTTTTTTTTTTTCCCGAAAGGGTTTTTAACCTTATACCTTTTAAAACTGTTCTTTTTAAGGGCCCACATTTTTTGGCTTTTTTATACAATTTGGTTTTTGTTTTACCAAAAACTTAACCGGGGGCCCCAAAATTTTAGGCCCCCCCCCTTGACCCCCAAATTTTAAAAAATTTGGGTAAAGTTTAAAAAGGGGGTTTCATACTTAAAACTTTGGGAACAAATAAATCAACCAACATTTCCTTCCACATAAGGGTATTAACCCCAAAAAACCCCCCAAAACCACCCAATACTAAATTACCCCTAAAAATAATTTGTATAAAAAAAATTTAAAAAAAAAATATTAATAAATTTGTCCATAAAGGGTTTACCCTTTCCCCGGGGGACTGATAAAAACCATACATAAATAGGGGAACCGTGTAAATTAATTATAACCCCCTAATAAAAATGTGGTAAACCGGGTCACCCTGTCAAATTAATGAACAGGTTTTTACTTTGGGAAAGTAGTTTCTCTCCATGTTGTTTCCCCTTGCTCATCCGGCCCCCCCATCTTTTAAACCCCGCCCCGTTTTTCAATTTGAAAAAAATTAGTCCCTTTTTTCCCCCGCCCTGCCCCCCCCGGGAATGGGTTTAAGGGTTTTTTTAGATATTTGGGCCCCAAAAAAACAAGAGGGGAAAAAATGATATGGGGGGGGAAAGAAAAAAGAAAAGCCAACAAAAAATTAAAGGGGTATAAAAAAGGAATTTGGTCTAAAGGGGAAAAAATGAACCTTTTTGGGGGAAAAACTTTGGGGGGGTTTTTCCCAAAGGTTGGGGGCAAGGCCCAAAAAAAGGGGGAAAGGGGCTTTTAAAGGGGGGTTTTGGGGGGGTTTAAGGGAAAGGGGGATGCACTATAAGGGGGGAGGGGGGGGGGCGACCCGGGACAAGGGGGCTTTCCCACAATTTGGGGGGAAACGGCAGGGGAATGGGGGGTTTTGGGGGGGCTTAAAGGGGGTTTTAAAAAAGGGTGCCAAAATTGGGGGGGAATGGGGTTTCGGATTGGGGCTAACACCCGGGGGATAGGCAGCAAGGGGGGCAAAAGGGGGAACAGGCTTTTGGGGGAAGGCAAAAGTGGGAAAAGGAGGCATTTTGGGGGGTAAGGGGGTATTGGGGGGGGTTTTTCAGGGGAAGGGTTTTTTTCAAATTTTTCGAAGGCCTTTCAAGGGGTTGGGGTTTAAAATGGGGGGGTAGGAGGCAAATTTTGGGGGGTTTTTCGGGGATTTTGGGGGGGGGCCCCCAGGAAAAGATTTAAAAAAAAATAAATCTCCACCTCCCCCCCAATTTCCCCCCCCGGTCTCCCGCCCTTTTTCTTCCCCCCACCCGGGGGGTGAACCCCGGGCCCCCCCCCCCAAAAGGCCCGGGGGGAAAAAAAAACCCCCCCCCCCTTTTTTTTTTTTCCCGAGGTTTTCCCTTTAATGCCGGGGCTTTTAAATAGGCCCGGGGCACCCCCCCCCTCATGAAGTTAAGCAGGCGGGAAAAGGGGGGAAATTTTTGGGCACAAAGCTGGGGGCCCCCCAGGGGGGTAGCAATGGCCCCCCCTTTTCCCCCCATTAGCCCCGGGAAAAAAAACTGTTTTTCATCCTGAAAACCCCGGCTTCTTTAAGGGTTTTTAAAAAACGTAAGAAAGGCAGTGTAAACCTGGGGGGCCCCCCTTTAAAAAGTCACTAAAAAAAAACAACCACCTTTTAAAAATTTTAACTTTGAAAACCCCTAAAAAAGTTTCATAAGGGTCTAAATTTTTGCAAAACAAATTGTGTGTTGACATTTAATTTTTAAACCCAAATTTATAGGAGAAAATTTTAAATTTGTTTTTTTGTCCTTCCCCGGTAAACTGTTGTTTAAAAAAGGGGTCCGGATTAGCTTTTAAATTAATCCAACATACCAAAAGCTTAAAAAGTAAAAAAAAATTCTTTTTTTTTGGGGCAAAGTTTAAAAAAAAAATTTTTCGTTTTTTTTTGCGAGTTTTGGGGTTTTTCAAAAAAAAGCGGGGGGGAAAACAAGGTTTTTTTCCAAAAGGGACAAAAAAAAAATTTCTTATTTCCCAAAAAAAAATTTAACAATCAAAAATTTTAGAAAAAAAAATTTTTTTTTTCCCCGTGAAAAATAAATTTTGTTAAAAAAATTTTTTAAAAAACGTTTCCACCCCCAAAAACATGGGGCAAAAAATTTATTTAAAAGGATTTTTTAAGGGGTTTAAACCTTTCTAACCAATTGGGGGACATTTTGGATTTTCTTTAAGGCGGGGGCCCCCCGCCCGCTTTATTTTCCCCCGACCCCGGGGGAAAAAACCCCTTTCTCCCCCCCCCGGGGGGCCCATCTGGAAGAGGGCCCTTTCCCCCAAACCCCGGGTTTAACCCTAATTTTATTTCCCCATTGGGGGCAGTACCCCGCAATGGGGGCCCAACCCCCAAAAACCGGGGAAGGGTTTTAAAAAGGGGAAGGGAAACCCTTAAAGGGGAAAAATTTTCTTATTCATTGGGGATTTTTTAAAAACAAAAAATTTTTTTTTTCAATTTTTTTTTAAATTTTAAAGGGGAAAACCCACCCTTTTTTTAAGGGGGAAAAAAAATCAATGGGAATTAACTTTAAAAATTTAAAAAACAATCCAAAATATTAGCTAAATATTTTTTTTTCTTGTAGATTCCAATCGTTTTTTTTTAAAAAAAAGGTAAGGGAAAAAATTAAAAAATAATTTGTTCATTAATTTTTTTTCAAAACCCCCCCAAAAAAAATTTTTTTTTTTTTTTTTAAAAAAATCTAAAAAAAGATAAAAAAAAGTGTTTTAATTTTTGGGTTTTTTATGGAAAATGGGAAACCTTTTTTGCCTTTTTTTTTTGCAAAAAAAAAACATAAAACATTTTTTAAAAAAAAACCCAAAAAAGGTTAAAAACCCATTTAATTTCACTTGGAATTTTTTTTTTTGAAAGGGTTTTCTTTCAAAAAAAATTTAAACTTTCCCCACCCCTTAAAATTTAGGCCCCAATTCCCCGGGAAGGCCAAAAGGGCTAAAAAGGGGCCCCCCTTACTAAACCATTTTCCAAAAAAATTTTGTTGCTCCTTTCCCCCCCGAACCCGCGGCTTTTTTTAATTACTTTCTAGAATAGGCCCTTAAAGTTTTTTGGCCCGGGAAATTCCCACAATGATTGCTATTGGCAAGATGGTTATGCCAGTGTTGAGCTGCAAATCCATTTGACAGCTTATTAAGATAATTAAAAATCTCTGGCACCCCGGGGTTCGAGAGGTACTCACCTTATCAAAGCCATCATGCCCAAACCTTAGACTTAGGGGCCACATGTATGAAAACTGTCTAGGTCTAAAAATTCACTTTGTTGCCATAGCAACCAATCAGATTCCCTTTTTCTTTTCATATAGTGTCTGGAAAAAATGGGGGGGCGCTTGATTGGTTGCTAGGGCAACAAATGAGTTTTAGACCTAACTTTTTTCTACATTGGCCCAGTTTTTTTAGCCTCAAGTTTTAGAAAGTCAATCCAACTGCCATGAGATAAAATGTAGATGTTTTCATAGTCTTTACTGCTGATGTTAATATTATTATGCTACAGCATCCAATATAACTGTCCAATCAAGTATAAAGATACAATACCAAATCTGTACATAATAACACAAAATACAAACAATTTGTCATATAAATATTAGCAAACTTCAGTTAGATTTATCTACTACATCTGTAAAAGGCATCAAGTATCATTAATGATTCAACCTGACTGGCCTAATTTACATTTCACTCATTCCTATGTGCATGTCTCTGACTTCTTGTACTTATAGCCTGGCTGCTGCTCCTTTGCTGATCAGGCATCAGCCAAAATGAGATCACTTCTTCCATGAAATCCTAACTAGAGTTACACAGCCGTCCCTTAGCCTCAAACTGGACAGCTGAACTTTTCTGTATAGACCAATTTCTAAACACTGAATTTTCCATGTCTCAAACTCCATGCAATCCAGAAATCAAAAGGACTTTAGAAGAAAGCCCAGAATCTAACAATGAAGATGAATCCACGCACGGTCCTAGGCCCAGCAATTACTTGATCCTTTCAATATTTTCCTGCTTTTGTCCGTCTTATCCAATAAACATTGTCGCATTTGTTTTTTCTATAATGGTAAGTACTTACAGTTATTTTGTCATTACAAATATGTAGTCATATCGTTTTACACCTGTATCCAAATGGTTTAGATTTCTGATAGGTCTTATTATTTAAGCAGCTTTCTATATGTTATTATGATCATCATTATTATTATTATTATTATAATTGATATTATTAAGCTGTCCCCTTTACTTGTGATGAAATAATAATAATAATAACAGTTAAAATAAAGTGATAATTCATTAGAACATGCCATGTACTAGTTCATGCTTGTTGACTGACATTGACTCACAGTGAACTCAAAATAGAAGTGGAGATATTACTTTTAGGGAAAATTAGGTGTAAATAAGTCAAAATATATTTGTTTTTGTGTACAAATAGAGCACACTCATTTCTAGATGATAATATACTTTATGTGGTATTTGTGCAACATAGAGAAATGTGATAAAGCTTGGATAATGATTTTCCACCAGTCATATAAATGTGGATTTAGTCAACCTCATATGTTGTAAAAAACAAAAATAATACAATTCATAAGACACCATTTGCCCATTATACAGTATAGAGCTCTAGTGGAATATTTTGAGTTATTGAGTAAACCTAGCTTCTTTTCTGTTATGAGGTTGTATACCTAGAGCAAATAGAACCCCTGCTAATGCTGGTTCATAACATTACAGCATATCAGAAGACTGACTTCCCATCAAGTAAAGAAGAGAAGGGTTGTTTACTTGTAGTTTATGCTAATGTTGTTGCTATTATAGATTAGGCATAATTTTTGAACTTCCACACAGCTTAGGGCAAATAGAGTTAACCTGTCCCCCTTTTCTTGTGATATAATACCTCCTCTTTGGTAGTAATACCATTGCTCTTATGCCAGCATAAAAAGACAATTTATTTGGCCGTTACAACCATAAGCAAGTTTTTATGTATTTATGACAAAGGATATAAATTAAAATCTAATACATCAGACTCGAAGGATGACATGTCATAAAAGAGGTGCCACCAAGCCAGTTTTAAGGCACATTAAATGAGAGTATAGTGCACCTGAATGAATGAACTTGTCAAAAATCTGGCGTGTGGTCTGCCTTGCATAGTATAATTGATGCGCCTAATCTAGGCGCATAGCATAATTTGAGGGCATAGCATATCATTGCTAGCATATTTGATGTGTCTACTTTAGGCGTATTCAAATGTGTCGTGTCTTGCGTATAATGCACCTGTTTTGGGTGTACTACTGTTTATTTACATAGAGAATAGGGCATCAACAGTTTTTTGGCGCAAAATACACCCAAAAAATGGTGCAGCCCTAATGCGACATGTCGCCCAAAATGTATGTGACACATTGACTGTGAATCTATATACATGGAAAGTAGGACTCTGATTTAGGCTAGGCAAATTTTGAATAACAGAAAAAGTCCATGTACATTGGCCTACATGTATCAAACATTGTGTGCCATAAACTAATATTGGTATGTGTCAACCAATGTTGTAATTTGGACCCAACAAAAGCTTCTGCTGGTAATTTATAGTGTTCATAGAAAGATCATCAAATGGACAGTGATGTTTAATTGCCAAATGTTCTGTTGCTTATTTATATTTTTTCCCTGTGTGCTGAGGGTTACTTAAATGCTGTGTTTGGAATACCGGATGGGTTGAAGACTTTGGGTAGTATGGGTTATATCACTAGTTAAACCCAATCACTTAATGTTATGTAATGCGTTGATGAGACAACTAAGGAATTCTGAATTTTATGAATTATTGAAATAATCTTCGGCAAAGCAGGAAGTCTGTATGGCAGGAGGGTTTAACATTGACAGCTTGCCAAATCAAATTACTTTCATGGCTTTGATGTTTGCTGACAAAAATCAGTGTCAGAGAGGAAGTTATATGTCGGTTCCTGGCAAACTACAGAAGCAATAGCAAGTTTTAATGTGGGTTTCTTTATGTGGTGGACATTTTTACATTTTAAATTGCTGTACTGTAATAAATAGTTTAAAGTGATTATCAAAGTTGCCAACTTTATAGCAAACTCTTAATGATGCATGACATACTGATAGGTCTTGGCTTCACTAAGGGTGTATGAAGTGTGCTGAGGAACTAAGTTGACTCCATAACCAGAAGGTATTGGATGTTAATTACAGCTAACAGCAATCGGGATAGGGGATGACACCAATCCTGACCATTAAACCACTTAGATACAGTAGTCAGTGCAACTGCGGCACCTAAGAAAGTTGTGCTACTACACATTTCCATAGGGGCTATTCAACTGTGCTCATCTCAGCTTTTTAGTCAAGTCTGTGTGGCAGAGTTGTCTGTTGTTTTTGCAGGTTCTGTTGTATGTGAGGGGGAGCAACCAAATCAAGTGTGTAGGTGATTGTGTTGTTGTAGAAAGTGGTGACTATATCTGGGTCAGCAAACAAGGAAATAGAAGAGAGAGGTGCAAAAGAGTCAGCAAGAGTTAAGACATTGGAGGTTTCTTCAGGGGTGCACTAGATTTGAGACAGGACAGGCAGGGGGGGTGTAGAGGGTGGAAAAGGTAAGCAGATTGTAGTCTGATATAGGGAGAGGAGAGTTTGAGATGTTAGATAAGGGGCAGAGGCAGATGAAGACTAGGTCCAGTGTGTGTCCCTCTTTATGAGTGGCTTCAGAAGTCCACCACGAGATGCCAAAGGAAGAGGAGAGCAATAGGAGTTTTTTGGCAGCTAATTGGGATGTGTTGATAGAGATGTTGAAGTCTCCCATGAAGAAAGTTATACCAAACTGCATGCACTTCACTAATAAATTGATTTTGCAAGTAAAATATTCATGATAATTGGTTGGATCAGTGTCTGGCAAATTGTATCTTGAAACCAAACTCAACATACAATGTTCCCAGAAAGACCACTGTATATTGAAAATATTGTATCCTGAGGCCATTGGGTCTTGAAGGACCACTGTCTATTGCACTTGCAATCAAGGTACATCATACTACAATATACAGTGGGGAAAATAAGTACTTCATACACTGGCGATTTGGCAAGTTTGTAAGATGTCTGTAATTTTTATCGTAAGTACACTTCAACTGTGAGAGACAGAGTTTACAAAAAAAATCCAGAAAATTACATTGTATGTATTTTTAAATAATTAATTTGCTTCTTATTGCATGAAAACCATATTTGATGCAATAGAAAAACAGAACTTAATATTTGGTATAGAAACCTTTCTTTGCAATAACAGAGGTCAGGTGTTTCC
>JAODAL010051034.1:0-26968 GCA_025379985.1 Phyllomedusa bahiana | reverse complement strand
AAGCGGGAGGAGCTGGGAATGCTTCTGATCTGAGGCCCCATGTTATAGAGAAGGGAGCTGGGACAGTTCTGATTTTGGGCCCCATTTATAGAGAGGAGGAGTGGGACATGCTATTGACTGTGGCCCCCATGTTTAGAGCAGGGGAGTGGGACATGCTATCTGATCTGTGGCCCCAGTTATAGAGAGGAGGAGTGGGGGACTGCTATCTGATTGGTCCCCATGTTATAGAGAGGAGGAGGGGGACATGCTATCTGATTGTGGCCCCCATGTTATAGGAGGAGGAGCTGGGGTTATCTGTTTTCCCCCCCATGTTATAGAGCAGGAGGAGCTGAGGACAGCTATCTGATCTGGGGCCCCTGTTATAGACAGGGGAGCTGGGGACATTGTATCTGTTTTTTGGCCCCATTTTAAGAGAGGAGGAGCTGAGCCGTATTTTTGTTCTGTAAAGGCGTAGACTTATATTTCATTATCAATATTTGCTTATTTGGGTTAAGGAGCAAGGGTGGGGGAACGTATTGCAGCCCCATGATGGAAGGGATAGCTCACAAGGAGCCAGGGGTGGAGTTATATGTTTGAAAGCCCCCCTGGTTTTTTCATAATACTGATCAAGGTCCAGTGGGTGGAGTTTCAGTGATTGACACCCTTTCCCTGGCAGAGTGTGCATGGGGGAGAACTGTTGGTGTCGTGGGGGAGTTATCGTGTTGACAGCTTCCCCTGGAGGGTTTTGCTAGGGATAGCTGATCGGACCCAGTGGGTGGAGTTATCAGTGATTGACAGCCTTCCCGGGCATGGTGTGATGGGAGAGTATTGGTGTCGAGGGGGGAGTTATGTGTTGACAGCCTTCCGGGATGAGGTGTATTGGGATAGCTGTTAAGGAGTCAGTGGGCGGTTGATGTGATTGCCCCTTTTTAAGGAGTCCCTATACAGTCATAGTTGTCAGTTACAGGGACTTCCTCGCTATAATGGGGTCTCCTCTGCCATAAAGCGTTCTCCAGTGATCGTCTGTATCCTGTGGGGAATCCAGGCAGTGGCTCCTCCCCTGCAGCGCCCCCACAGGAGGGAATCTGCGCAGCTGCCTCTTTAAATTGCAGAGGGGGCAAGAGAAATTTGTGAATCAGATCCCATTGATGCAGAAGGTCGTCCTGCAACGCTGACGTTCCACCAACAGGGGGCAGCTGGAGCAGAGCCTCCTCTGCAAGGACTGAATGTGCAGAAAATGGGCAGTAGCAGTGAATTCCTCATTGCTGACAAATAGGATTGCTGCGCCGGCCCTTTAAGAAGGAGGGGAGGGGGGGTGTGCCTGGAAGACTCAGCTTTTTGATCCATTCAAACATGACTATTACCTGGCGGCAGGAGGGGACAGGGGGGTCTTATGTCAGGGTTTCTGCTACAATGTGTCACTTCCCCCCCCTGCCTGGACTGCGCAGCAGGGAAGGTTCCTTCCCGGCCGCTGCGGGTGACATGGCTCCATACTGAGAGATGACACGTTAACCCTTGTCCTGCCATGGCTGCCAAAGACGACCTGTACAGCAAGATCATCCCCAGGAAGAACCGGCAGCACCGCACCGGGACCATCAAGCATGGATCATCCCTCGAAATCCTACGCGCCATGGGATTCCCGAAAGCCAGGGCGTGAGTTGTGCTTCCGCCGTCGTGTGTTGGGGTGCTGGGGCGCGCGGCCACTTTGTGGCTCATTGCAGTGGTTGTGGAGCAGCCGGGGTCCCAGATTTTTTGGCTGGTGTCCCTGTGTTGTGGAGCGGTTCCTGCATTACAGATGGACTGTGCTGTAAATAAGACACAGCTGCAGTGCTGGAGGGACGAGGGGTTCATACTGGGATAAGCGCAGACACGTGACGGGGCGAGGGAAACTTGAGGGAAGAGGTTCTGCAGAAAGCTCTTTTGGTCCTTGAAATTGGCGGGGGGGAAAGGGGGGGTTCTGAAACCCATGCTTTTTCCTTTTGCAATGGGGGAAAAGGGTTTGCAGCAGCTGCGTTGTCCCAGCAAGGGCCCGGGAAAGGTTCTGCAGCGGGGGGGCTTGCCCCAGCAATGGGGGGGAAGAGGTTCTGCAGCGTTTCTTTTTGCCCAAAAGCAATGGGGGGGGAAGAGGTTCTGCAGAAGCTGCGTTTTTTCCCAGAAAAGGGCCCGGGAAAGGGGTTTTTCTGGGGCCATTGCTTTTGCCCCAGAAATTTGGCGGGAAGGGGGTTTTCTGCAGCAGCTGGTTGTCCTAGAAATGGGGGGAAGGGTTTGCAGAGTGCTTTGTCCCAGAAATTTGGGGGGGGAATGGGTATGCAGCAGTGGGGTTGTCCCACCCAAGGGCCCCGGGAAAAGAGGTTCTGCAGCAGCTGCGTTGTCCCAGAAAATGGGGGGGGTCCCTAAATGGACCGCTGTGTGGGGGGTGGTCCCCCCAATCTCTTTCCTTTCAGTTTTGATGAAAACTATTTTGAGGATTCTAAAAACACGGGGGGGGGTCATACAGTCGGGGGGGGTTCCAAAAAGGGGGGCCCTGTCCTTAGGGGGACACTTTCGAAAAGTTTTCTAAAAACTGAACAAAACATATTGTGGAAAAAAAAAAACCGTCACCCGGGCGGGAATCTTTCCCTTCCCCTTGTTCGGGGGCCTTTTTTTTTGAAGGCGACGGTCCCCAAAAAAAATTTTGGCATCTTTCTTTTTTTTACACCCCGGGGTCCCACAGAGGCGGCAATCGGGACTGAGTGCAACTTTGTGGCCCGGTTCAGACTTCGCTTTTGGCTCGGGCTGGAGATAATGGGGGGAAAAAGGGGCCCCCGGGAAAACCCAATACATATTGTGGTTACAGTGATGACAGGGCTGTATTCTCCATTTGGGCCAACAGTAGGGAAGTTGCCCCCGGGGGCCCCCCAGGAAATTGGGGGTCCCCGGACGTCAGAAAGGGGTGTTTCCCGGGAATCCCCGAGCACCCCTCCCTGTATATCCCCTGTTTTCCCCTCCTCCGGGTGCCTTTGGCTCCCGCCCGGGCCCCCCGTTACCCCTTGTTGGTTTCTATAAAACTGGGAGAAGGGAGTTTTATTTTCTTTAACGGGCCATTTTTAAAGGGTTTTGGGCACTTTCCTAAACCCGTCTTTGGCTAAGGGCCTACATTCCCAAATTCCAAAAGGGGCCTGCTACCTACACAAACCCGGGGCCCCTTTCCTTTTCAGCAGCTATTAAATACTTTGGGGGGACACCTATTGGCCTTAAAGGGGGGCCTGCCCCAAAGGGGGGTGATGGGCCCGGTTAATATTTATATGCTGGGGCAAGGCCCTGTGCACTGCCCTTTTCCCAAAGGCCCCCCGTAATGCTGTTAAGGGAAAATTGGGGTGTTCCCCTTTTTGGGTTTAAATTTGGGCCCCGGGGGTGCAAAAGTTTCCAGCGGGCTGCCGGGCCCCCGGTCGGGTTCGGTTTTTAGGGGCTGCAGGCCTGGTGGGATTCGTTTCCCGCAGGCCCGGGGGGCCCGGTCGGGATGCGGCGTTTCCAGCAGGCGGCGGCCTCGGGATGGTTCGTTTCCAGCATGCGGAGGCCTCGGTCGGGATGCGGCGTTTCCAGCAGGCGGCGGCCTCGGTCGGGATGCGGCGTTTCCAGCGGGCGGCGGCCTCGGTCGGGAGGCGGCGTTTCCCAAGCAGGGGGGGCCCGGCCCTGGTCGGGATGCGGCGTTTCCCAAAGGCGGCGGCCTCGGTCGGGATGGGCTTTTTCCAGCAGGGGCGGGCCTGGGTCGGGAGCGGCGTTTCCCCAGCGGCGGCGGCCTCGGTCGGGATGCGGCGTTTCCAGCAGGCGGCGGCCTGGTGGGATCGGCTTTTCCCAGCAGGGGGGGGGGCCCGGGGGATGCGGCGTTTCCAGCGGGGCGGCCCCCCTCGGTCGGGATGCGGGTTTTAGGGGGGCGGCCTCGGTGGGATGCGGGTTTTCAGCAGGCGGCGGCCCCTCGGTCGGGATGCAGCGTTTCCAGCGGGGGCGGCCTCGGTGGTTTTGGGGCCCGTTTCCAGCAGGCGGCGGCCTCGGTGGGAGGGGGTTTTTAGAGGGGGCGGCCTGGGTCGGGATGCGGCTTTTTTTCCAGCAGGGGCGGCCTCGGGGGTTTGCGGCGTTTCCAGCAGGCGGGGGGGCCTCGGGATCGGGTTTCCGCGGCGGCCCCCTGGGGGATCGGCGTTTCCAGCAGGCGGCGGCCTCGGGATGCGGCGTTTCCAGCAGGCGGCGGCCTCGGGATGCGGCGTTTCCAGCAGGCGGCGGCCCCTCGGCGGGTTGGGGCGTTTCCAGCAGGGGCGGCCCTCGGCGGGGATGCGGGTTTTTCCCAGGGGCGGCGGCCTCGGTCGGGATGCGGCGTTTCCAGCAGGCGGCGGCCGGGGTCGGGATGCGGCGTTTCCAGCAGGCGGCGGCCTCGGTGGGGTCGGCGTTTCAGCAGGCGGCCCGGCCTGGGTCGGGATGCGGCGTTTCCAGAGGGGGCGGCCTGGTGGGGAATGCGGCGTTTCCAGAGGCGGCCCCTCGGGATGGGCGTTTCCCAGCGGCGGCGGCCCTCGGTGGGGGTGCGGCGTTTCAGAGGAAATTTGTTTTTTGTAATTGTATCTTGTGCCGCACTCCCCCTTTAAAATATACTACGATACAGATATCTATATCACAGGTCAGACTTGATTGCTATTCATATGAGGGAAAGATTCGGTGTTTAAAAACTTTTATTTGAAAAACCCCCTTGTTTTGGGTGGGTTTACATTACATTTGACCATTCTGCAGAACGTGTACGTTATAACCTATACGCTAAACATATCCTGCTTGTACAGTGTTTTATGCAGATGTCTGACTTCTCACTGGGTGCATTAACAACCCATCCAATCCACACAGGCGCAGAAATCAAACCACAGATGTCCATAAAGGAGTGATGAAAAATTCAAAAGGGAAAAAGTATGAAAACTGAGAAAGAGAGGTGAAAATCCTTGGAAAGTCTGACACCAGCTGAAATCTATCATAATTAGAAAAAACCCGCCCTTAGTGAAAAATAATATCAGCCGGTGCAACTGAGTGTAAAAAGGTGTCTCACTACCAAGATGCCACACAAGAGACCTCTCATGATGGGTAAAAATAGTGATTTGTATGGAAGGATGAGCCAAAATCCTCCCTGCGCAACGCAGCTGACTAGTTTCTCCATACAGGAGGCGTCATCGGCAACAAAGGCTTTTGTACAAAGTATTGAATACATTTCGGTAAGCGTGTTCAATACTTATTACCCTGTGTCATTTCTCATTATTACACATAACTTAATTTCTGGACATCTATTGTCAGATTTCTTTGCCAGTGTGGATTGGTTGTTACCCACATCTGATGAGAATTTCATGCCAAGAGCACCTCTAGAAATAGATGAACTTAGAAAATTGGTGACGTGTTCAATACCTATTTTTCCCCGCTATTTATGTGGAGGTAGTCAGGCCCTAGAAATCAATGTTACAAACAGCCTGTTTGGGTTACCTTGCGTAACTTAGAGTAGACCTTTTCCCTTTTAACTTTTTTGGTGGTTTTTTTATGTCTTTTTTTTTTTCCCCTTTAATAGGTTTTCATTTACAAATTAGCAGGAAATCATCAGAATAACGACATTTTTATGACCCAAATTGCAACAAATTAGTAAATAATCTATAAACTGTAGTTTAGTAAGAAGGAACCGGAGAGAGGCTTTTTTGGGGCAGTAGATTAAAGGGGGTTGTTACTCATGGGTTCATCTCACTCAGTCCCGTTTTTTTTGCTTTCATTTGGAAATTAGGGGCGGTTAAAGACTTTTCTAGGTGCGTAGAAGAGGTTGTGTTGGTGTGGGTTAGGGGTAGGGTTTTTGTTGGGTGGGGTTTGGAGGTGGTTGTGTTGGGGGGTTGGGGGGTTTTGGAAAAGGTTTTGGTTTTGGTGGTGGGTTGGGGTTGGGTTTGTGTTGCCCGTGTGGAGTTGGAGTAAAAATTGTAGTTTTGAAATGAGGAAATTGGTTTAAAAAGGGGATTGTAGGTTTTGGAAATGTAAAGGAATTTGGTGTTTTTTTTGAGATTTTTTAAAGGAAAAGACCAATCCTGTATTGAGGGGGGATTTTTAAGCTTAATTTGAAAAATTTTTTTTAAGGTTAAAAGGGATTTTTGGGTTGGGGGGGAGATTTGGGGTTTTTTGGGTTTTTGGGGTTGTGGGAAAAGGGTTTTTGAGGGTTTTAGAGTTAATTATTTGGGTGTATGGTGAGGGAAGAAGGGTAGAAGTCTTTGTTAAAAAAGTAGAATTTGGGTAGTTTAATGAAAAGGGGAAATAAAATTTTAAAATAAATTTGGGTTTTTGGTGTAGGGGGGGGGTTAAAATTGTGGTTTAGAGTAGGGGGTTTTGAGTTTTGGGATTAGGAGGCTGTTAAAAAGTTTTTTTTGGGGGATTTTAAAAATTTGGGTTTTTGGTGTAGATGTAAACAAAGTTAGGGGAATTTTGGTTTAGAGTTGAAAAATTTTAAGGGGAGTTCCCCTTTGGGCAGCCTATCAGGAGAGATCAAACGGTCTGTAGCTATAGCAACCAGTGCGGGGCAGCCTATCAGGAGAGATCAAACAGGTCTGTAGCTATAGCAACCAGTGCAGGCAGCCTATCAGGAGAGAAGTAACAGGTCTGTAGCTATTAGAAAACCAGTGCTGCAGCCTATCAGGGAGATTGAACAGGTCTGTAGCTATAGCAACCAGTGCTGGCAGCCTATCAGGAGAGATCAAACAGGTCTGTAGCTATAGCAACCTGAGGAGCTGATGCAGCCCATACAAGAGGGGATATCTCAGAATAGGTAGGACAATGATAATGGACACCTATTGCAAAGTGACTTGTTTTTTGCAAGATCTTTAACAAGAAAAGCAGCAATACCTGTCTTGAGACGACCCCTTTAAGCTTAATAATGCAAATTTGTTTATCAAGTTAAGAGGGACTTTAGAGAAATAATCGGGGACAGGGAGATTTGGGTCAAATTTGGTATTGTCCCTCCAGATCAGACACAAGGTGTGAGGGCCCTGCTCCCAAGAGCTTACAATCTATTAGGGTGTATGGGTGAGACGAAGGGTGAGAAGTGCTTAGTTCACACAATAGTCCAGCCATGCATATTGGGTAGTTTACATAGAAATTGGATGACCCTGCCACCCATCTCTATACAGATAAGTGCCTGTGGGTGCCCTGGTGTAGGGGGTGTCTGAAATGTGTGTGATAGAGGTAGGGGGTTAGCAGTTAGGGATCTAGGTAGGCCTGCTTAAAAAGATGTATTCTCTGGGTGCACTTAAAACTCTAAGGGTTACGAGTGTACCTGATCGTACGGGGAGCATGTTCCAGAGAACTGGTGCAGCACGTGTGAAATCTTGGAGACGGGCATGGAAAGTTCGGATGATTGAGGCCTGTAATCCAAGATCATCAGCAGAGCGGATACCGGGGTAGACAGAGAGGAAGGAGGTGATCTAGGGAGTGCAGCGCTGTGGAGAGCTTTGTGGGTGTGAGTGATGAGTTTATGTTGTATCCTGTACTGAATAGATGACCAGTGCAGTGACTGACACAGGGTAGAGGCATCAGTACATCAGACTAGTGGATGAACGTGATATGAACCGAGCCTTAGTGAGATGCATGCAGTGATTGGGGGTATATAGCGCCTCTCTACAGTACAGTGTGGTACTACATGTCCTGTACTGCTCTTACATGTATTAGTGAGATGCATGCAGTGATTGGTGGTCTATAGCGCCTCTCTACAGTACAGTGCGGTACTACATGTCCTGTACTGCTCTTACATGTATTAGTGAGATGCATGCAGTGATTGGTGGTCTATAGTGCCTCTCTACAATACAGTGCGGTACTACATGTCCTGTACTGCTCTTACATGTATTAGTGAGGTGCATGCAGTGATTGGAGGTCTATAGCGCCTCTCTACAGTACAGTGCGGTACTACATGTCCTGTACTGCTCTTACATGTATTAGTGAGGTGCATGCAATGATTGGTGGTCTATAGCGCCTCCTACAGTACAGTGCAGTACTACATGTCCTGTACTGCTCTTACATGTATTAGGTGCATGCAGTGATTGGTGGTCTATAGCGCCTCTACTTACAGTACAGTGCGGTACTGCATGTCCTGTACTGCTCTCTACATGTATTAGGGAGGTACATGCAGTGATTGGGGTCTATAGCGCCTCTCTACAGTACAGTGCGGTACTACATGTCCTGGCCTGCTCTTACATGTATTAGTGAGGTGCATGCAGTGATTGGTGGTCTATAGCACCTCTCTACAGTACAGTGCAGTACTACATGTCCTGTACTGCTATTACATGTATTAGTGAGGTGCATGCAGTGATTGGTGGTCTATAGCGCCTCTCTACAGTACAGTGCGGTACTACATGTCCTGTACTGCTCTTACATGTATTAGTGAGGTGCATGCAGTGATTGGTGGTCTATAGCACCTCTCTACAGTACAGTGCGGTACTACATGTCCTGTACTGTTCTTACATGTATTAGTGAGGTGCATGCAGTGATGGGCAGTCTATAGCGCGTCTCTACAGTTCAGTGCGGTACTACATGTTCTGTCCTGCTCTTACATATATTAGTGAGGTGCATGCAGTGATTGGCAGTCTATAGCGCCTGTCTACAGTACAGTGCGGTACTACATGACCTGTACTGCTCTTACATGTACCAGGATGAGCGTCTCCTTTAGGCACCAAGTGGGGGCCCCATTTTCTGGTCCATTGTGTACAAAGTCCTGAAGCTTCTGTCCTCATCATAGACAATGATTTCCAGCCTCCAGCTGCTCCTCCTGATGTTACATGGAAGGACGCGCTGTATCTGGATCAGTATCTGCGGCATTTTCTTTAAAGGAAACTTCCATCAGAAAGGAGTATTTTGGAAAAACCAATATTTATGGAAAATTTATGTGGCAGTATTTATTTATTTTGTACTTCATACAAGCCGGGCAGACTAATCTCATATTACTGCATCTGCTGCCTATCTGCCTGTAGTTTTATTAGAAATAGTAGGTAATGACAGAATGATGACTCTATTGTTCTCTGTACAGGCCGAGCTAAAGATTAGATTGACAGGGGAATGACATAAAGTAAAGGATCAGCATAGTGGATTAATCTCACTTTACTGCTGTTGTGAGAGGAAGAGCTGATCTGGATGTAGTCTAATTATAAATAGTAGGTAATGACGCTCTAGTGTTTTCTCGACATTCCAAGATAAAGATCATGATCATGCTATTGTCATGATCTTTATCTTGGAATGTCGAGAAAACACTACAGCGTCATTACCTACTATTTATAATTAGACTACATCCAGATCAGCTCTTCCTCTCACAACAGCAGTAAAGTTATCTACTAAGTTATCTTCACTGGAGGGAAGAAGGGTTTCCAGCTTTCTTCACACTTGTCAGGTCCTGCTGATAACACTTACACCTCATTGGTCCTACTGATAACACTGACCTCTCCCTTCCCACTGATAACACTGACCTCTGTATCTTCTCCGACTGATAACACTGACCTCTCTCCCCTCCTGCTGATAACACTGACCTCTCCCCCTCCTGCTGATAACACTGACCTCTCTCACCTCCCGCTGATAACACTGACCTCTCTCCCCTTCCGCTGATAACACTGACCTCTCTCCCCTACCGCTGATAACACTGACCTCTCTCCCCTTCCGCTGATAACACTGACCTCTCTCCCCTCCCGCTGATAACACTGACCTCTCTCCCCTCCCGCTGATAACACTGACCTCTCTCCCCTCCCGCTGATAACACTGACCTCTCTCCCCTCCCGCTGATAACACTGACCTCTCTCACCTCCCGCTGATAACACTGACCTCTCTCACCTCCCGCTGATAACACTGACCTCTCTCACCTCCCGCTGATAACACTGACCTCTCTCACCTCCCGCTGATAACACTGACCTCTCTCCCCTCCCGCTGATAACACTGACCTCTCTCCCCTCCCGCTGATAACACTGACCTCTCTCCCCTCCCGCTGATAACACTGACCTCTCTCTCCTCCCGCTGATAACACTGACCTCTCTCCCCTCCCGCTGATAACACTGACCTCTCTCCCCTCCCGCTGATAACACTGACCTCTCTCTCCTCCCGCTGATAACACTGACCTCTCTCTCCTCCCGCTGATGACACTGACCTCTCTCCCCTCCCGCTGATAACACTGACCTCTCTCACCTCCCGCTGATAACACTGACCTCTCTCTCCTCCCGCTGATAACACTGACCTCTCTCTCCTCCCGCTGATAACACTGACCTCTCTCTCCTCCCGCTGATAACACTGACCTCTCTCACCTTCGCTGATAACACTGACCTCTCTCTCCTCCCGCTGATAACACTGACCTCTCTCACCTTCCGCTGATAACGCTGACCTCTCTCATCTTCCACTTATAACACTGACCTCTCCTCTCTTTCCTCCCGCTGATAACACTGACCTCTCTCACCTCCTGCTGATAACACTGACCTCTCTCACCTCCCGCTGATAACACTGACCCCTCTCCCCTCCCGCTGATAACACTGACCTCTCTCCCCTCCCGCTGATGACACTGACCTCTCTCCTCCCGCTGATAACACCGACCTCTCTCAAGCCATCCCCATTGCCACTATCACAGCTCACAGAGGGGATGTCAGAGACCAGTCACCGTCATGTACATAGGGGAACATTAAAATATTCTATTACTAAAAACCACCCAATAAAAAAAATCTCACATGGCCGGTCAGTGATGGCAGAGCTCCATTAATCTCCATGCTGCCGTATGTTGGAGATATTCTAGGTTTTTGGAAGCAGTCACCAGTTTTCTATAGAGTTCTGGTGTCCTCATACAATGGTCGTCCCAGCACCAGCTACTACTGTATGTAGAGGCTCCACCGTATACCGCTGGATACCATAGAGATCTCTCCCAGAATACAGAGCGGGGATTATTACCTCCATAAAGGTAGATTGAACAAACAGACCGGGCTCCAAACCTATCACTATGGCGGACGCGGAGCTCTGATTGGCCGCAGCTTCCCTGACACCAAAATTGTTATAGATGGCAACAATGTATCTGCCGCATTTTAAGACTAAAACACATAAATATGGCGAATGCCGCGGACAATCATACGATGCAAATGAAACCAGTCTGAGAATTTTATGGTTAATGTCCTTTTGAAATCACTCGTAGAACTGTTGGAGACCAAGGGTTAATAGTGGACGACTCCATTACACTAGATTGTAAGCTCAGCAGGTCAGGGACACTTGCTTTGCATAAAGTTGCACTAAAGCTCTGACCACAACGGTTACAATGTTCTGCTCTTTCTCATTAACCAAAGAGCAGCTCGGCCTCAGTTTCTGTGCAGAGACGTTGCCTCGTGATTGTCGCTGACCGCTCGCCCTCCAACCTGTTTCACTTCTCATTGTAGGTTACGCTGGGCCCAATGTAAATGCACAATGACTGGTGCCATCCGCTGGCGCATGCCTGGTGTAAGTAGCCGGTGACTGGGAGCGCTCGGCCAGGTGTCGGCGGCCGGTGACTGGGGGTGCTCGGCCTGGTGTCGGCGGCCGGTGACTGGGGTGCTTGGAATGGTGTCGGCGTCCAGCGATTTTGGCGCTCGGACTGGTGTTGGCGGCCAGCGATTTTGGCGCTCGGCCTGGTGTCGGCGGCCAGTGCCTGGGTGGGGCACTTGGTCTGTGTTGGTGGCCATTCACATGGGTTGATCATCTAATTCAAGTGGTTTTGTAGGTTGTTCCAGATATGATATCTGCCAAGGAAACCTACGCTGTGTTATCTGACTGCGTCCTGTGAGTCTTTGGCTCCTCTCTGCATTCCCCTCCATACTTTACACTGCAGGGACGCTGGGTACAAGTATGCGGAGCTGAGCACAATAAGGCAAAATGAATCTAAACTGCAAGTAAATGAGCCCTAAGGGAGCGGAGCGGGGGTTTAGTGCACAGACGCCCCCCCCCGCCTCCCATCCGTTATCATTATATATATTCATGTCCTCAGTGGAAACATTGTGCATAAACTGTAGATCCAGATCTATAAGCTCCAGATGAGTCATCGGCAAACAGCGTGGGCGTAGATTCCACAAAATGGGGCAAACTCGTCTGATTGACGGTGGCCGCTCATCCGTCCTGCAGACAGCGCTGCGCACTCTGCCCGGTCTTGTCCTCCGCTCGTCACGTCGCTTCTTCCACGAGCCTCGTACACGTCCTGTCGAGTTAGTGACGATGACATAAGCGTAACCTGCTACACGACCGTGCTGTCTGCCCGAGGAAACAGTGTATTATTTTTTTTTTTTATTAAATTAAAGAAGTTTTTATTAATGGAAAAATCAATGAGCCCCATTGTTACACTTATGCATAAAACGACAGGTGATCAATGAGTTTACAGCAGCATATAGCCTCAATAATACAAAAGCAAAATAGATCCTGTTAAGGAAACAATAAATCTGAGAACGTAAGAACAAAAACAAATGTTAGAAACTACACATCGGAATGAGATGCCCTTCTTAATATGAAATATAAAGTAGAACCAGTGCAGCAAGAGGGTACTATACGCGCCCCCACGGATAGGGCACAGAGGAAGGCCGCAGGTCGATGTTGTGTATGCAAACTAGCAAAATAAAGCATCAACACATAGACAAACAAATTATTTCTACACATAAGACACCCAGACACCAAACAACAAAAAAAAAAAAAAAAAAAAAAAGGGGGGGGGGGGGGAGAGAAGGGGCGAAAGAAGAAAAGTGCTCTCCCACCACCTCGAGCACTTTAAGAGGTAATTGAAAGAAAAAGTGGGGAATTTAGAAAGAGCAACCAAGACGACCAGGTTTTACGGAATTTATCCATTTGTTTAGGAGTACGGGAAATCAACTCCTCCATCCGCCTCACAAAACCCATTTCCGCAAACCAGTCATCCAAGGACGGTGGGGTCGTCGACTTCCATTTACGTGGGATCACCGTTTTGGCAGCCTGAAGCAGGTGCTTCAGAAGAGACCTTTTTGAATTTTTCAGCAGCAATGGGAATCATGAAGAGCAGCAGTGCATCCGGAGAATTTGGAATCGAGACTCCAGTGGTTTCCTCAATGACCTCCAGGACCGAAGTCCAGAAGCTTCGTAGCGCAGAGCATCCCCACCATATCTGGGCCATGGTCCCCTTTTCCCTTCCACATCTCCAGCACAGGTCCGAAGTGGAGGGAAAGATCCTATGCAAGACTACGGGAACCCTCGGGAAAGAATTTTATAACTGGTCTCCTGATGTTTGGACGCTACCAATGCTCTGTGGGTCATCTGGAAACATCGCTCCCTTTGGGCTATTCATTTTTTTTTATAAATATATATTTTATGCATTTAATTTTTGCTTGTGTTATACAGAAGCACATAGGGATTCACCAAGAAAACTGCAGCAGAATTCTCTGGGAAACTAAACAGTCTCTCACATTCTGTCCCAAATTTCTGGATTTTTAAAAATAAATATTAAAGTGGTTTTACCACGAAGGCATTCATGCCGGCTTTGTCCTGCTTCAGCTTTGTGTACTCAAAAGGGGACGAGTATGATTTGTTTGAGATGCAGATCTTGTGACCCAGCAGGCTTGACATCTCCATGCCTTTCCCCACAGCACGGAGTTTCTAGTCAAACACAGGTCTGTGTATGAAAAGAGCTGTGAGTAGCTACAATGTAGCTGAGTGGTTAGCAGCTCCGTCTTCCAACATAGAGGTCCTAGGTTGAAATCCATGCAGAGACCAAGTGTGGCTTTTTTTTCTCACTGCACAGACCTGATTGAGGTTTCTTTTTTTCTTTATTTGCACTTTCTGACTAATTACTAAGGAATACAGAGGACAGGAGTAGAATGACCGCACCTGGGGTTGAACACTCTCTCTCAGCAGTGAGTGTGTGTGATTACTAAGGAGGACGGGAGTAGTATGACAGGACCTGTGGTTGTACCCTCTTTCTCAGGAGTGTGTTTGTGTGATTACTAACGAGGACGGGAGTAGAATGACAGCACCTGGGGTTGAACACTCGCCCATTTGTGGCAAATAAGGAAACATTTTTCGTTTTATATATAAAGTAAAGAGGAAATCATCTTGACCCGCTTTTAGCAGTCTGCAGGATGTTCCTGAAATGTCTTGTATAAATCTGGTTCCATTTGGTGGGATGTAGTCATGTGTGTGGTTGATCATCCAGAGGGGAGAGGGAGAGTGAGGGAGGTCCTGCTGCAGCCAATGCGGAGGTGGAGGGGAGGCTCCTGCTGCAGCCAATGCGGAGGTGGAGGGGAGGCTCCTGCTGCAGCCAATGCGGAGGTGGAGGGGAGGCTCCTGCTGCAGCCGAGGCGGAGGGGAAGCTCCTGCTGCAGCCAATTCGGAGGGGGGGGGGGGGAAGCTCCTGCTGCAGCCAATGCGGAGGCGGGGGGAAGCTCCTGCTGCAGCCAATGCGGAGGCGGGGGGAAGCTCCTGCTGCAGCCAATGCGGAGGCGGGGGGGAAGCTCCTGCTGCAGCCAATTCGGAGGTGGAGGGGAGGCTCCTGCTGCAGCCGATGTGGAGGGGAGGCTCTGCTGCAGCCGATGCGGAGGTGGAGGGGAGGGCTCCTGCTGCAGCCGATGCGGAGGTGGAGGGGAGGGCTCCTGCTGCAGCCGATGCGGTGGTGGCGGGGAGGCTCCTGCTGCAGCCGATGCGGTGGTGGAGGGGAGGCGCCTGGTGCAGCCGATGTGGTGGGGAGGCTCCTGCTGCAGCCGATGCGGAGGTGGAGGGGAGGCTCCTGCTGCAGTAAGATACAAAATGTTGATAAGCAGAACATGGCTGATCTCCTGAGGTCATTTTTTTTTTTATTCTTTTTTTATGGCTCCATTGAAATTTTCTGATTTCATATAATGAGATCAAAGAAAATTGTAAACTTTAGGGAGGAAGTTGCTTGTATGTTATTATTTATTCTTTTTTGTGCAATTTATATATTTCTTATTCACGTGGACACTGTGTACGGAAGCCATGGGACGGCAGGAGGGGGAAGGTCTACCATTTTTAACAGTGTGTGGTGTACCCAGCTCCCCCCCATTTAGTATTTGAGATCTAGCTGGGTGCTCGGCATGGTGGCAGGTCTTGACAGGGCCGTCTGTGCTTTTGGCCGCTGCCCAGCATTCTGCCCCCGGTCATTAGATAATACCCCGGGATCATGTTTTGTATCTGGGGTCCGCAGGGCTGATGTTACGCGGTCACCTGGCGGCTCTGACTATAAATACCTCTGCACATTGTCCTTGCTCGGTGACCTTGGTTGAATTTCCAGATGTAAACCACAACCTGCGAGAAGCTCACGTCTCGTGTTCTCTGCTCGCCCCCTCTGACCTTTCCAGTATTGATCCATCACTACCCTGCGATGGCGTCATCCCCTCCACAGCTAAATGTTCCCCGGTAATGACCACATGATGAGCAGAAACTGATATTTATCTCGACTCCCCCCTCCCACCACCACAAGTCATGAAGTAATGGCCACATTGTGAAATACCCAAAGAAAACCAGTTTCTCTAGTGAGACAATCGCTTTTTGTGAATTGCAGTCTCCCTGTGCCCTGAAATTCATCCTGAGCTCACTGGTGCATGAATAGAACAACAGAGCCACAGTGAAGAATGACAGAAGGGAAGCAGCAGACTGTCTCGGGATATGTTCACACAACTGAGATTCAGAGCAGAATCCATGTGTAAAATCCACACTGATCCAGCACAGATAGATGTAGATTGTCAGTTGTTGTCATGGGTTTGATGCTGAATTTAGAGGCCGATTTCAGCTTCCAAGTACTACATGAGGATTCGGCGCTGTCGGCGGCCGGTGACTGGGGGCGCTGGGCCAGGTGTCGGCGGCCGGTGACTGGGGGGGCTCGGCCTGGTGTCGGCGGCCGGTGACTGGGGGCGCTCGGCCTGGTGTCGGCGGCCGGTGACTGGGGGCGCTCGGCCTGGTGTCGGCGGCCGGTGACTGGGGGCGCTCGGCCTGGTGTCGGCGGCCCGTGACTGGGGGCGCTCGGCCAGGTGTCGGCGGCCGGTGTCTGGGGGCGCTCGGCCAGGTGTCGGCGGCCGGTGACTGGGGGAGCTCGGCCAGGTGTCGGCGGCCGGTGACTGGGGGAGCTCGGCCAGGTGTCGGCGGCCGGTGACTGGGGGAGCTCGGCCAGGTGTCGGCGGCCGGTGACTGGGGGCGCTCGGCCAGGTGTCGGCGGCCGGTGGCTGGGGGCGCTCGGCCTGGTGTCGGCGGCCGGTGACTGGGGGCGCTGGGCCTGGTGTCGGCGGCCGGTGACTGGGGGCGCTCGGCCAGGTGTCGGCGGCCGGTGACTGGGTGCGCTCGGCCAGGTGTCGGCGGCCGGGGCTGGGGGAGCTCGGCCAGGTTGTCGGCAGCGGTGATGGGGGAGCTCGGCCAGGTGTCGGCGGCCGGTGGCTGGGGGCGCTTGGCCTGGTGTCGGCGGCGGTGATGGGGGCGCTGGGCCAGGTGTCGGCGGCCGGTGACTGGGGGAGCTCGGCCTGGTGTCGGCGGCCGGTGACTGGGGGAGCTCGGCCTGGTGTCGGCGGCCGGTGACTGGGGGCGCTCGGCCTGGTGTCGGCGGCCGGTGACTGGGGGCGCTCGGCCTCGGCGGCTGCCATTGTTGGGGACTCGCACCTTTTCACATTCGGTAAATGCTGATGTTCACTGTAGAGTTGTGACATAAATCAATAGAATGTAATATTTGCCCAACGTGGGGAATTCTGTAACCCTTTCTACACACCTGATTTTTTTTTTTTTTTTCCAGTTCGTCTTTTTCTATATCTGTTCTTCTGTATTTAGCGTCGTTGGTTCATTTCCTTTTCTCGTTGATTCAGTACAGAGCGTGCGGCCAGGCTCTCTGCCCATCTATAATAATAATGTAGGGGGTGTGACTTATGTTACCTGGTCACAAGTGACTGTAGCAGCAAGCTGCCTCCCAGCCGCAGTTATGCTCCTTAGAAATATTGTTTCACCTGCCCCAGCACTGAAAGAGGTGGAGCAAAATGCTGAAATATATATATATAAACAGTGTCATGCTAAGGTGCCTAGAGCCCACCAGCCTCAAGTAACACCTCCACTGGTGGGCCCCCAAGAATCGTTCCACCGGTGGGGCCCCAGGAGTCGGGTCCACCGGTGGGGCCCCAAGAAACACCTCCCACGGTGGGCCCCCAAGAAGCACCTCCACCGGTGGGCCCACAAGAAGCACCTCCAGCGGTGGGCCCCCAAGAAACCCCTCCACCGGTGGGCCCCCAAGAAATGTCTCCACCGGTGGGGCCCCAGGAGTCGGGTCCACCGGTGGGGCCCAAGAAACACCTTCACTGGTGAGCCCCTAAGAATCGGCTCTATTGGTGGACCCCAAAAATTTACTGGTGTGATGTGCATGTGGCTGTGTCCTCAGTAGACAGGAGCCGATCATTGTGTCTTATTTGCTGTCTGGCCTTTCTATTGGTCGACAGGAAGTACTGCAATGCCCAGCAGCCGGGTCTTCACTTATGTCTGTGACAATGTATCTGCTGCGTCTTCACATTTCTGCTCCTCTGTAACAGGAACTTATCGCCTCCAAAAATAGCGAGTGCTGTTCTTATAGGGAACCTCTTCTGAGGACGTCTCTCAAGTTCCCTTTATGGGACAAACCTGATGATCTTTAGGTTAATGAGTCTAAACTGGTTTATGATGGACAGACAGGTCAGTTGTAACTGGTTTGCCTGGCTCTGATATTCAGTGGGATGTTGCTCATTAAATAGGACCTTTGACCTCTCCCTCCTGACATCTGTGACCCCTCCTGACCTGTTTGTGTCCCCTTTGAAATAACAATCCTGCAGCCTCTTCTCTTCTATCTCTGTGTTGTGCTGTTCCTCTGTTATTCCTCCTGGAAATCTATTACTGAATCTGTCACATGGGTGTTGCAATTCTAGTTTTCAAATGGGCGTGTCCTGTTGCAGAAGAATGCAGTGCAATTTGTAGCATGTTATAGGGCAGGACTAGCTAAGAAGATAGAGACACAATTTTGTAGGAAATTATTCCATATAACTTGTAATTTATTTCCCTGCTCATTCTGGGTTTAGGAGTCCAGAGGGCGGGCCTAATGACTGATAGCTATCCTGTACTACAGACATAGGACTGCCCACTGGACTCCTACACTCAGAAGGAGCAGAGAGTCAAGGAATTAAATTTCTTATAAAGATTTTTATCTTTAAAGTACCGAGCACTAAATATTGGATTTTATATCGGTTCAAGCTGGAAATCTGCTGCTTAATGCTAATGACCTGATAAAATCTCCCTGCAGCCACCACTAGGGGGAGCTGATGAGCTGATTGAAGACTGGTTTATTACAGGAGCTGTATGCAGCGAGTCACTGGCTGCTCCCTCTACGGCCGCTCTCCTGGGCTTGCTGGAACATCTAGTCCATTTCTCCTTGCTTGTATCCACATAGGATGTAAAACCGAGGCCTTGAACCATACACTCTGGCAGTCACATGACTGGACACTAACCCTCCTGCCCCCTCCATGCTGACGTCACTGCTGCATTTGGGGAGGATGGAACGTGTCTTACAAATGCAATAAAAGTCCCCAGGAGACTCGATTAGAGCTTAAGTGCTCGCTCGTAGCTGGTCAGCGCGGCGCTGGGGGCGGCTCGAGTGCTCTATAGGCGTCTGAGGCCGAACTGCAACCAGGACGGTTAGGACTATAACAAATAGGAAATGCTGCAGCTTGGTCAGGAGGATGGGGGTAGTGGTCCTGGTCCCATTAATACCCCCCCCCATGATACATTCCTATAGGGGCTATTATAGAATTGGGGACGTTATAAAAACTAATCCCCCTATATGTTTATGAGGCTCTAAAATTCAGGACCATGATGCTTTGGGGCAGAGTGCTGTATGCAGGGGTCTCTGGATGGTGTGGGGCGACTGTCTTACCCTAAAGCCCCCCCAATCTCCATTCACTCTTGGTGCGATAAGGGCGTGGCCGTCACGGCAAGTGCGGAAAAAGGGAGAAAAGTCGCTAAGACCCCGGGGGAGGCGGAGAGGACCCCATAGGAGTAACACAGGGTCACAGATTTACATTGACTCCTTAGGGCTCCGTTCACACCACTTGTTTCTTTGCAGTGAACCAAGCGCTTATTTCACGGGAGAAACGCGTTTTGGAAGCAGGTGTTTTACATCGGTTTTTACGCGTTTGATGCGTCTTTTGTTGGTTTATTTTCCAGTGTTTTTTTCCATTACAGGGAACTTCATTGTATTTGATCCGTTTTGTGATGCAATTTTGTGCCCGTTTTTATTTTTTTGTGCGCAGCGTATTACATAGCAAGTGATGCACAAAACAGCTCAGCTATGTGTCTGATGCTTAATCGAATTAGTCGATGGGGCCAGGGGCGTAGCTACAGGGGGTGCAGCGGTAGCAGTCGCTACCGGGCCCAGCAGCCCAAGGAGGCCCAAATGACCTCCTTGTAAATGGTGCATGGTAACTGGGGGGCCCCATTTCACTTTTCGCACCAGGGCCCAAGAGCTTGAAGTTACGCCACTGGATGGGGCTCTAGGGTCATGTCTTTGTGCGCGTAGTTTGATGCATAATCGGGAACCCCTCTCCCCCCTGAATTTTGCACATCAAAATGGTGCAAAAAGACGCCGAGTGAAGCAGGCCTAAGGGCGCGTCCACATGGGGCAGATCCGCTGCGGATTTTCCACACTGTTAAATCCTCAGTGTTTTTGCTGTAAATCTGTATCCAGATTCTGCAGGGTTTTGAGTCCATTTTTGTGTGAGAGAGGAGGCACTAAAATCCACAGGAAAGGTTTAGTGACTTAAAGAATCCCGGTCACCCCTCCTGCCCCGTGTTAGTAAATCCTTGTGTTCCCCGAGGAATAACAATTCTGCAGCCTCTTCTCTGGGTTGTGCTGTTCCTCTGTTATTCCTCCTGGAATGTTTTACAAAAATCTGTCGTGGGTTTTACAATTTGGGGGGTGCCCCTGTACAAACGACTGTCGGGGCATGTTGGAGTGTCGCCATGCAGGGACAGCCCCCCTTGGTAACCCCCATTTGACGATTCAGTAAAAATTTCCAGGGGGTTTACAGGGAACAGCACAACATAGAGATATAAGAGGAGAGGCTGCAGGATTTTTGTTTCACAGTAAACACAAAGATTTACTAACATAGACCTGGTAGGAGGGGTCAGGGGTGCCAAAAGGGCAGTACTCCTGTCAGGGGCCCTAATCAAAAAGGGGCCCACTGATATGTTTAAAAATAGGAACTAGTAATGGGTGGGGGCCCCATTTGATTTGGCTGTATAGGGCCCTGAAATGCTTAATAGATGACTGAGGTCTGGGAGGGGTCACAGGTCCTAATGAGACAACCCCTTAAAGAGTCCTTATAACAACATCTACATGGAACCGTTGTGTTCCCTGTGAAATAGCAATTCTGCAATTCTCTTGTATCTCTGTGCTGTGCTTTTTCCTTGTTTTTTCCTCTGGAAATGATTAGTGAATTGTCAGGTGAGTGGACCAATTAAGGGGTTTGCACAGTCTGAATTTCCAAATTTAGAGATAAGAGAGAGTTGAAGACAGCCCCAATTGGAAACCCCTGTTGACAGATTCGTAATAGATTTTAGGAGGAATAACAGGGAAACCAGCAAAACCCCAGAGATTAAAAAAAGGAGAGGCTGCAGGATTTTATTTCACGGGAACACAAAGATTTAAAATAAGGGATCAGCTCGGACGGGGCCCCGGGGGACCGGGGAAATCCCGGTCCCCCCCACCCGTTTGGGGCCCCCCGAGGCAGTCCGTCGCCCCGGGGGGCCCCGTCCCGGCATCGGCCCCAAAAACCCCCCGGGACCTGCGCCCCGACCCCCAAGACCGGCCGGGATTTGGGGATAATGTCCCCGACTCCGGGGGGCTTTGTGTCAGCGGAGCACGCGCCACTACGCTGCGTCCTGATCTCCCGGCGGCTGGAGACGCTGGGCCCTTCACCCTCCCGGGGCCCCCCCCAAAATGTGATAGGGGGCGGGGGCGTCACTCCACGGCCCCGCTATGCAGTGCAGAAAGGAGCCGCGGGGAGCCGAGGGGCGGGCAGGAGGGCCCGGGTAAGGGCTTTTTGTTGTTTTTTTTTTTTTTTTAAAAATCTACAAGGGGGGCCCGGGCTATAAGGGGGGTCCCGGGTAAAGGGGGTCCCTGGCTACAAGGGGGTCCCTGGAAAAAGGGGGGCCCCTGGCTACAAGGGGGGCCCCGGGTTTAAAAAGGGGGGCCCGGGGATAAAGGGGGCCTGGCTAAAAAGGGGGCCCCGGGCTAAAAGGGGGTCCCGGGGAAAAGGGGGGGCCCCGGGGGTAAAAGGGGGGGGCCCTGGCAAAAAGGGGGGCCCGGCAAAAAGGGGGGGCCCGGGCTTAAAGGGGGGCCTGGCTACGGGGGGGGCCCTGGCTAAAAAGGGGGGGCCTGGCTACAAGGGGGGCCCGGGCTAAAAAGGGGGCCCCTGGCTACAAGGGGGGCCCGGGCTACAAGGGGGGCCCTGGCTTAAAGGGGGCCCTGGCTATAAAGGGGGCCCGGCTAAAAGGGCGGGCCCGGGTAAAAGGGGGGCCCCCTGGTTTGGAAGGGGGGGACCTATAAAATGGGGGGACCTGATACGGGGGGGGAATCATGGTACAAGGGGGCCCGGTTTAAAAAGGGGGGCCCCCGGGCTAAAAAGGGGGTCCCTGGCTATAAAGGGGGCCCCTGGCTATAAAGGGGGGGTCCCTGGTTTTGGGGGGGGCCCTGGTTTAAGGGGGGCCCTGATACAAGGGGGGAATCACTGGTACAAGGGGGGCCCCTGGCTATAAAGGGGGGCCCTGGCTATAAAGGGGGTCCCTGGCTAAAAGGGGGGGCCCTGGCTATAAAGGGGGCCCCTGGCTACAAGGGGGGCCCTGGCTACAAGGGGGTCCCTGGCTACAAGGGGGGCCTGGCTACAAGGGGCCCCTGGCTAAAAAGGGGGGGCCCTGGTATAAAGGGGGCCCCTGGCTAAAAGGGGGCCCCGGGGGTAAAAGGGGGCCCCTGGCTAAAAGGGGGGGCCCCGGGCTATAAAAAGGGTCCCTGGCTACGGGGGGGCCCTGACTACAAGGGGGGGAATCAGGTATAAGGGGGGGTCCGGCTATAAGGGGGGTCCCGGCCCTATAAGGGGGGCCCCCTGGCTATAAAGGGGGCCCCCTGCTATAAAGGGGGTCCTGGTCAAGGGGGTCTCTGGCTACAAAGGGGGCCCCTGGCTACAAGGGGCCCGGTATAAAGGGGGCCCCTGGTAAAAGGAGGGCCGGGCTAAAAAGGAGGGCCCTGGCTTAAAGGGGGGCCCCTTAAAAGGGGGGGCCGGGCTACAAGGGGGACCCTGGTATAAAGGGGGTCCTGACTGCAAGGGGGCCCTGACTGCAAGGGGGTCCCGGATGCAAGGGGGGACCGAGAAAAGGGGGGGTCCGGTACAAGGGGGACCTGATACAAGGGGGGGGGGGCCCTGGCTAAAAAGGGGAGCCCTGACTACAATGGGGGTCCCTGGCTACAAGGGGGGCCCCTGACTACGGGGGGGTCCCGGCATAAAGGGGGTCCCGGGCTCGGGGGGGGCCGGGGTAAAAAGGGGGCCCTGGCTATAAAGGGGGTCCCAGACTAAAAGGGGGGCTCTGGCTAAAGGGGGGCCCCGGGCTACAAGGGGGCCCCTGCTACAAGGGGGCCCTGGCTATAAAGGGGCCCCCCTGACTGCAAGGGGGGCCTGACTACAAGGGGGGCCCTGACTAAAGGGGGGTCCCTGGCTATAAAGGGGGGGCCCGAAAAAGGGGGGCCCCCTGGTAAAAAGGGGGGGGCCCCCTGTTAAAAGGGGGTCCTGGCGGAAGGGGGGGGGGTCCCTGGCTGCAAGGGGGGGTCCCGGGCTGAAAGGGGGGGGGCCCTGCCCAAAGGGGGGGCCCTGACGCGGGGGGGCCCCTGGCAAAAAGGGGGGCCCTGGCTAGAAGGGGGGGTCCCTGGCTATAAAGGGGGCCCCTGGCTAAAAAGGGGGTCCCGGGCTAAAGGGGGGCCCCTGGCACAAGGGGGCCCCGGGGGTATAAGGGGGGGTCCCTGGCTATAAGGGGGGTCTTGGTTTAAAAAGGGGGTTCTCTGGTAAAAGGGGGGGCCCTGGCTAAAAGGGGGGGCCCTGAGCAAGGGGGGTTCCTGGCTACAAGGGGGGGCCTGATAAAAAGGGGGGGCCCGGCTACAAGGGGGGACCGACATAAAGGGGGTCCCTGGCTAAAAAAGGGGGTCCCTGGCTAATGAAAGGGGGGACCCGGTTAAAAGGGGGCCCTGACTACAAAAGGGGCCCCTCAACGGGGCCCCCTGGTACTACAGGGGTCCTGGTAAAGCGGGCCCCCTGGCTACCTAAGGGGGGGGCCCCCTGGTACAAGGGGACCTGACTAAAAAAGGGGGCCCCTGCTACCTAAAGGGGCCCCTTGGCTAAAAGGGGGGCCCCCTGATACAAGGGGGGGCCCGACTAAAAAAGGGGGCCCCCTGGCTACCAAAAGAGGGCCTGACTAAAAGGGGGAAACCCTGGATACAGGGGGGCCCTAACACCTACGGGGGGGCCCTGATACAAGGGGGCCCGGATAAAGGGACGTTTTGGGAACCCTACGGGGGGGCCCCGACAAAAGGGGGCCCGGCTCCCTAAATAAAAGGGGCCCCTGATCCCTAACAGTACTAAAGGGGGGGGGCCCCTGACCCCTGCCATCCCAAAAAGGAGACCCTAACTCCCTGCAAACTCCCTAAAAGAGCCCAAACTGCCTGTATACTACTTCAGGGAAAGCCCTAATGCCTGTTAAAACTAAAGGGGTCCCAAATGTTGCAGCCTTTTAAAAGGGGGACCCTAATACTACAGTTTCCCCTAACGGGAGAAACCACCTACCTAAGACTGGGCCTTGCTATTTGCCTACCTCCCTAGGTCTTCCCTACCTCCTGGTAATATAATTGGAGGGCAGCACCCCATTTTTTACATTATCTCCAGGGGGTTGTCCTCCCCCCACCCCCCAAACCCCCTTAGGTACCGGCCTCTAAGTTATGGTTTTGTCCCCCGCTTCCACCCGGGGAATTTTTTTTACAGAGGGGGGAAATAGGTAAAGAGATGTAAAAAATTTTGAGGTTTCTAAGTTTTTGTGTGTAATTTCTGCAGGGATGAGCTTGGCCGGGACAAGTTTGGCGGTGGGAACGGATGCAAAAGAAAAGGGAAAAAGAACGATATAGAGAGAGAACGACCCCTCAGATAGGAGTTGGTCAGTTCAATTTTGGGGGTTTTTTTATTCTATTTTGGGATCAGTGCTGTATTCACTGTAATGTGATTGACCTGAGCTTGTTGCCTCTAGGGGTCCTATATGGCGGTGTTGTAGTTTTTTTCCTGAGCTGGGTCTGAATCTAGTGGTTCTATATGGCGGTTTTTATAGGTTTTTCCTGAGCGGGGTTCGCCCTCATGTGGTCTCTTAGGCGTGTTGTGGTTTTATAACGGCGCGGTATAATGCCAGGTAATTTGCCCCGATTGCCCCTTGATAGGATTACTTTTTTCTTTTTTGGGGTGATTATTTTAGAAGGTGGTGAGGTGTGTGCCAAGGGAAACATGGAGGGGTATTGTATGTGGGTGGGGGGTATATTGATGGGGGTGGGGGGGGATTTTGTTTGTGGGTGGGGGGATATTGTATGTGGGTGGAGGGGGTATTGTATGGGGTGGAGGGATATTGTATGCGGGGGGAGGGGGTATTGGTGGCGGGTGGAGGGGGATTTTGTAGGGGGTGGGGGGGGATATTGTTGGGGGGTGGGGGGGTATTGTATTGGGTGGGGGGGATAGTGATGTGGTGGAGGGATATTGTTGTGGGGGGGGGGGGATAGTGTATGGGGTGGAGGGGGTATTGTATGTGGGGGGAGGGGGATATTGTATGGGGGGGGGGGGGTAGTGTATGTGTGTGGGGGGGGGTTTTTTGATTGGGTGGGGGGGTGTTGTATGTGGGGGGGGGGGAATTGTATGGGGTGGAGGGGGTATTGTATGTGGGGGAGGGGGATAGTGTATGCGGGTGGAGGGGGATTTGGATGAGGGGGGGGGGATATTGTATGCGGGGGAGGGGGTTTTGATTGGGGGAGGGGGTATTGTATGGGGGGTGGAGGGGGTATTTATGTGGGTGAGGGGGAAATTGAGTGAGTAGAGGGGATTGTTGTGGGGGGGGGGGGATTTTGTATGTGGGTGGAGGGGGATTTGGTTTGTGGGTGGAGGGGATATTGTATGTGGGTGGAGGGGGATATTGTATTGGGTGGAGGGGGATATTGTATGGGGGTGGAGGGGGATATTGTAGTGAGTAGAGGGGATTTTGTTGTGGTGGGGGCGGATATTGTATGCGGGTGGAGGGGATATTGTATGTGGTGGGGGGGGATATTGTATGTGGGTGGAGGGGGATATTGTATGTGGGGGGAGGGGGATTGTGAAGGGGTGGGGGGGGATAGTGTTTTGGGGGTGGGGGGTATATTGTAGTGGGTGGAGGGGGATATTGTATGGGGGTGAGGGGTTTTGTTTGTGGGTGGAGGGGGGATATTTATGTGGGTGGAGGGGGATATTGTTTGGGGTGGGGGGGATTTTGTATGGGGGTGGGGGGGGATATTGTATGTGGGTGGAGGGTTTTTTGGGGTGGTGGTGGATTTTTTATGGGGGGGAGGGGGATTTTGTGTGTGGTGGGGGGGATATTGTTGTGGGGGGAGGGGGATATTGTATGTGGGTGAGGGGGATATTGAGGGGTGGGGGGGGTATTGTATGGGGGTGGAGGGGATATTGTATGTGGGTGGAGGGGGATATGGTTTGGTGAGGGGGTATTGTGGGGTTGGTGGGGGGGGATATTGTAGGGGTGGGGGGGTTATTTTTTTTGGGGGTGGTGGGGATATTGTATGTGGGTGGAGGGAAAATTTTGTATGTGGGGGGGAGGGGGATAGTGAGAGGGGGAGGGGATAGTGTATGGGGGTGGGGGGGGAATTTTGTGGGTGGAGGGGATATTGTAGTGGGTGGAGGGGGATATTGTATGGGGTGGAGGAGATATTTTTTTTTTTTGGGGGGAGGGGATAATTATGTGGGGGAGGGAGATATTTATTTGGGTGGAGGGGGAAATGTAGTGGTTGGAGGGAAATTTGTAGTGGGGGGTGGGTAGTGTTGGGGGGGGGGGGTTTTAAGGGGGTGGGGGGGTTTTGTTGTGGTGGGGGGGGTTGTTGTGGGGGGGGGGTTTTGTGTGGGGGGGGTGGGTTTTGTTTGGGGTGGGGGGGAAATTTTGTATTGGGTGGGGGATTTGTATGGGGGTGGGGGGGTTTGTTTGTGGGGGGGGGGGTTTGTATGGGGGAGGGGGATATTGTTGGGGGTGGAGGGGATATTGTATGTGGGTGGAGGGGATTTGTTGTGGGGGGGGATATTGTATGGGGGGGGAGGGGGATATTGTATGTGGGTGGCGGGGGATATTGTATGGGGGTGGAGGGGGGATAGTGTATGTGGGTGGAGGGGATTTTGTTTGGGTGGAGGGGAAATTTGTATGTGGGGGGGGATATTGTTGGGGTGGGGGGGGGGGATATTGATGGGGGGTGGAGGAGGATTTTGTATTGGGTGGGGGGATATTTTTGTGGGTGGGGGGGGTATTGTTGTGGGGGGGGGGGATATGGATGGAACTACTTACCCTGGTCTATGTATGTTAGACGACTATGTGGACTCACTTGCATTGTAACACAATCCTTCTGTTTTGCACACTGTTTTGGTAAAATGGGCGCATTTTGCCCGAGGGCGGTAATATTTTCATGTAAGTGGGGGTGGGCCCCCCAAGATAAATTCCCTGTGGGCCCCAACACCCCAGTCCGAATGTAGGATAGTGGGGAGGAGTAAAGGGTGCAATGGGGCAGTAAGGAGTACTCCGTCGGGGGCCCTAATTAAAAAGGGGGCCCACTGATTTTTAAAAAAATAAAAAATAGTAATGGGGGGGGGCCCTTTTGGTTTGGCTGTATAGGGCCTGAAACGGTTTAATAGAGATGATTGAG
>JAODAL010051033.1:0-26971 GCA_025379985.1 Phyllomedusa bahiana | reverse complement strand
TACAAACTGGGCAGCTCAGCTGCGTCGAATTCCAGCCTGGACATCCATGCTGGCTTACTCAAGATGGGGTGAGCTGGAAAAACTATGGATTGCCCCCACACACCCAAACTCTTTGCTCTGGAATACATCCACAGCTAAGCCGACATTGCCCCTATTAGGACCCATGGCATTGACAAAGGAAATTTGGAGGAAATGTGCAAGGTCATTTAATATATGTTCCCCATCTTCAGGTCTTACCTCATTTCTGTTTAATCCAGCCTTCCAGGGAGGTCAACACAACCCCTCCATGCGAGTCTGGTTTGACAATAAATTGTTCCATGCGGCGGATCTGGTGGAGCATTCCTCCAGAGAGTTCATGCCATTTGAAAGACTGAAATTGAGGTACTCCCTGCCAGATACAAGTAGGTATTCTTATATACAAATAACGCACTTTCTATGTAAGGTTCTTGGATCTCAGAGAGTTTCTCAACCCACAGAATTTGAAATGCTTTGTAAAACAAGTAACTCTACTAGAGGGTTAATCTCTGAAATCTATTCAATTCTATCCAAATCAACCCCAGATTGCCCTAATAAACATGGATATATGGCTAAATGGGAGACATATGTCCAGAGAAACATATCGAATGAGGAATGGCAAACGATATGGACAAGGGCAGCTCAGACATCGCGCTGCAATTTATACAGGGAAAACCAGTATAAGATATTAATGATGTGGTATTATACCCCGTCTGTTCTGCACAAAATGAACCCTCATGTTCCAGATTTGTGCTGGAGATGCCACACAACCCGTGGGCATTTATTCCACATTTTTTGGGAATGCCCCAGAATCCGGGACTTATGGAAATCTGTAAAATCACTTACCAGAGATATAACAGGCATGAAGGCCCCTCTGGATCCTTTATTCTACCTGCTAAATTTAACGTCAAGCCCGGTTGATAGATGTAAGATGAAAATGGTCTTGCATATTCTCACCGCGGGGCGATGCCTGATCTCCCTATTCTGGAAGAGGCGAGACTCTCCATCTATGCGGGATTTGATTCAACGACTCAAAGACATCCGCCATATGGAATACTTGACCGCCTCCCTAAACAATACAATGGATGTATTCTATGATGTCTGGTCTCAATGGGACATGTATGTATCCGAAAAAGGCGTTTGATTGAAGGCATGTAAACGCCCCTGAGATAGCCCACAACCGATAAGCTTTGTCTATTTGCTTTTCACTGATGTTCCCCCTGCCCCTCCCCGCCTCCTGTGTCTTGTCCTGTGTTATTTTTTTTTTATTTATTTATTTATTTATTTTTCTTTCCACAACTGTAACTTCTTTAGTGTTAACTATAAAAATTGTTGGACAAGTGAACAATGTTGGAAACTTTGCTTACTTCTTATGTCCTAGCCTGGGTATCAGGCTTTAGGCTTATTACTATGTAAACGATACATTTGAAATGTTTCTATCTGATCTTTGTAATATGCGGTTTGATACCTGCTGTGATATGACATGATATTCAGCTACTGTGATTATAAAAAACTGGTTCAATAAAAATACAGTTAATCAAAAAAAAAATTTAACCACTTAAAGGAGTTGTCTCATTAATAGCTTTCAGCCTCTGTCTGTGAATGGGAGTTGAATTGAGGGGCGTGCAGGTTTCTCTGCCTCTTCCCCCTCCCTCTTCCCCCCTCCCTCAGCACACAGCAGCTATCCGCCCGTAACTTCTATACAGCAGGGGGGCAGGGGGATTGCTGCCAGAGTTAACCCTGTGTGTGCCTGCCTAGAGAGGTCTATGGATTGCAAAATAGCAGAACAGAGGGCTGCAAGTTTTCCTAACCCTCTGCTTAGCTTACATATCTCCACATCTCCAGCAACAACAAACAAACCCTCTCAAACAGAGGCAGGGAAGCTGCAAAGTGTTACTAAAGATGTGTCCCTAGTACCAGCACAGCAGAACTGTTCACAAGCCTCCCTGAATCTGTATAGTATTATTTTGACAGCTCCACAGACATCATGATTATAGTAACACACAGGTCACTGCTGTCACATCTATTGATCAGCCTAATCTCTGCTCAATCTGTGTAGAGAGCAGGAGGAAGCATGCACAACACAGGGTTAATCCAGGCAGCACAGACATAGAAGCCAGAGTCCCTCCCTCCTCCTCCCTCCACTACAGAAGCATTCTATGCGGGAGGGGCTCTCTGCTCTGACCTGTCTTCAAAGGTGATGAGTCATTCAGACCTGACACCAGTAAGAATAAGGATCAACAGGTCAGCTGCTATAGAGATTTTGAGAAGCTGATGTCACTCATATGAACAGGCTAGCTCAAAATCAGTAGGACATTTTTTAATGAACATATATTGCAAAGCTGCTTGTTTTTTAAAGATATCTTTTAATTAAAACCCAATCATTGTAGCGAGACAACCCCTTAAGGACCCGGCGTTTTTTTTTGGTGACACGTTCGTTTTTCCCTCCACGCCTTCCCAGAGCCATAACTTTTTTATTTTTCCACCTACATAGACACATGAGGGCTTTTATTTTGCGGGACAAGATGTACTTTCTAATGGTGTCATTCACTATACTATAGAATATACTGGGAAACCGCAAAAAAATTCCAAGTGGGACAAATTGTGAAAAAAACTTATTTTCGCCATGTTTGCGGAGGTTTTGCTTTTACAGCATTCAATCTTCAGTCAACAAAATGTGTTACCTGTATTCTACTAGTTGATATGCATCCGGCAATACCAAACATGTAGGGTTTCCGTTATGTTTTGGCACCATAAAAAAATTCCAAACTTTTTCTATTTTTGAAATTTGCGCCACGGCGCCAGTTTGTGCGATCAATAACTTTTTTGTACTAATACCTACGGACGTCAGTGAGGGTGCATTTTTTGCAGACCGAAGTGTACTTTTTACCGCTAGCAGTTTGGAATGCATGAGACTTTTTTGATCACTTTTATTCAATTTTTTTAAGTGACGTAAAATGACCAAAAACCGCAATTTTGGCGTTTGGAATTTTTTCTCTTCTACGGTGTTCACCGTACGGGATAAATGATGTTACATTTTTATAGATCAGACTTTTTTAGATGCGGCGATAGCAAATATGTGTAACTTTTTTCTTATTTTATTGTTTTTATTTGTAAAATGAGGAAAGGGGGGTGATTTGAACTTGTAATACTTTTTTTTTGTACTGTAAAACTTTATTTTTTATTTTTTTTTACTTTAACATTAAGGCCACCTATGGTGCCTGACCACTAGGTGGCGCGATCGTTAATACAGTCAAATGCATAGCATAGACAATGCATTAGACTGTACCAAGATGGCGGTTTCCCCACTTCCTGTCTGCGGACAGAAGTGGGGCAAATCAGGGCATGGAAGTGACAGGAGCCTTCCTAAGGCTCCCCACTGCCATGTCTGGGGGTCGGATCGCTGCAGCTATGCTGCGACGGTGCCGATCACCCTCAAGATCGGTGCGGGGCATCGATCTTAATTCATTCAGACGCCGCGGCCATCTTTGCCGCGGCGTCTGACGGGTTTAACAGCGTGGGCGGGCGACGCTGCCCGTTCGCGCTGTAACGGCCGGTGTTAGCAGCGATCAGCTGTGCGGGAGGGTCACGGAGCGATCCCCCTGCAAAGCCCCTTATGGACCCTGGGACGTACTCATATGTCCAGGGTCCTTAAGGGGTTAATGAAGATGGTTGTCGTCTGAGTGCTAGTTTCTTTATATCTTGCGTTACTTCCACAAACGTATCCAATAAATTATATTGTGATATCGGAGGTGTATTCCTAGATTTTGGTTTCGAATTAGTCAAGATCTATGTGGGAAAAACCATACAGTTTCGTCGTCGGATCTCGAAACATCCGAGTACTATTAAAACTAGAGGTGACACCCCCCTAGTGAGACACATTTTGGAAGTACATAATGGTGAAATAGAGGTGCTAAAATTTTGGGGCATCTGTGTGAAAAAGTTAGGGGAAGAAAGGGCGATCTGGATATAGTTTTGTTGCAGGAAGAGGCAAGATGGATATATAGACTCAATACTTTGAACCCCAAAGGCCTAAATGAACCCTTTTCATTTTCAGCATTTATTTAATCTTGCTGATTCCCTATATAATTTTTGATAGAATTCATAAAATTTTTGATTAAGTACGGTCAGTGGTATATAGCAGGGTTAAAATATATGACTATGGAGCATCTTTCACTTTTTTTTTTTCCCCCTTCCCCCCATTCCTTCCTCCCCCCCCCCTTCCCCCCTTTTTAATTTTTCCCCTTTTTTTGTGTTTTGCAATGATTATAGGTAGATTCAGTGAGGCCAGGGGTTTCTATTTAAAAATTGGATGTAGTAATTGTTTCGTGCAGAAGAGGTTGTTAGCAACTGAATTTTAAAAATTATACACTTACGTTGCTATGATGAAAAGGCAGCGGGGGAGTAGATTCCCCATCTATTCATGATAATCTATCTATGTATAGATTTATGTTTCTATCACTGCGTAGATTTTGTGCTAATTTTAAATAAAAATTATGCAATACAAATGTATGTAAATAAAATTGAATAATTATAACATTTCTGAAACTTAGTAAAGTAATGAATTTGGGTGTGACTGTAAAAAAGAATTTTTAAATGGGGAGGTGGGGGTAAGTTGGGGTGGGGGGCGGGCAACCTAGGGCCTGCAGCTTTATTAAAATGAATTGTATATTAGATAAAAAGGAGAAGGGGTTTTAGGGGGAAGAGCTAAGAAAAATGTGACGTACAATGGGTATATTTCCCATAAATATGATAAGCTGGAGGAAAAGGGGTTCAGGGGGAGGTGAAAAAGCTGGTATGTCTGGGGAAATGTAATCCTTTTTTGCTTAGTCCGTTTGGGGTGAGCCAGCGATGCAATAATATGAGAAAAATTTGGGAGGGAAAGTGATCACAGTCGGGAGAACTCCATTGATACGTACGCGGGCAGCAGGTAAAAAAGGGCGCAAGCCCCTTGGAATGGTGAACTTGCCTGAAAATGTTGTTTTGGGGCAGGGAAGGGGGGAAGCGAGCGCAATAATACAGTTGCGCCCCAGGAGAGGGGAAAGGGGGGGGAGTGGGTTTTGTGGAATCTCTGGGCTAATTGGGGCACCTAAATAGGGGAGTACCTAACAGTTTAAAAAAGGGAAAATAAGCTTAGACCAATTGGCCCCGGACCTTAACCTGATAAAGCCAGTTTACCCAGTTTACCCAAAAATGTTGGGGAGGTCAGGTGCGTTTTAAATTGCGATTTCTCACCTTGCTACAAGTGTTCCCCGCTGCAGAGGGTTTTAATCAGAAGGAAACCATATATGTTTTATGTCCTTTAGATTGGGGGATGACGCCCAAGAAAATTTGCTTGGGTTCCCTTATTGAGTTAAAAAATTTACGGTTTATAAGGTTTTCCTGTTAATAGGGGGGGTTCCCACAGACTTATAATAAAAAAGGGAAAGGCTATTCCTTCAGAGTAAAAGGGGGAAAATTGAGAGGTTAGAAATCGGGTTTTTAAAATGCGTATAGAGGTTAAGTTTTACATATAAAATTACGTTTTATGTTTTATAGATAGAAAAACTGAAGAGTTTAAGTTTGATGGAAAAATTGTAAATAGTGGTCACAAATGTGTGGCTCCATTTCCGGGGATCTCTCCCCCCGGCTCAAATCCCTTTCGGTCAACCCAGGAAATATGTTTCCCCCCAAATTTGTTTTACAGACAGAATCTTTTCCCCTCAAAATATCATAGATTTGGCTTTGGGGGAGTAAAAGGAACATCCTTTTGGGAGAAGTGTCTAAGGACTACTGGTCTGAGGAGAGAGACATTTAAGGAGTTTGGGACACGCAGAGATGGAGGCAGGAGGAGTTTGTAGACTACTGGGTTGATGCGTTAGAAGACCTTCAATGGATCAAGGAATCAAGGACTCAACTTGTAGCTAGCGACCTTCAGGCATATTTACTTGGCAGAAAGCCACACCCTGTCCCTATGAGCAAAAATTGGGGGAAGGTTTTCCCCCTTTGTCTGCTCGAGATTTAGAAGGGATGCTGTTAAAAGGGTTGTCTGGTCTCTTGCCAAATTGTCATGAAGTCTTTGATTTGGGCATCCACAGTGGGAACATCAGATGAGACTGCTAGTGGGAGGGTGGGGGGGGTTGAGGGTGTTGACCATACACAATGTAGAAAGATGAGGCACCAGGCGAGTTGGACTCCAGATGGTTATATGAAAACTCTGCCCTGGTGAGAAGGTTGGACCAGTTATCTTGGCATGCAGAGTTGAAGTGGTAAAGTAATTTCCCAGAACTTAATTCACCCTTCCTACATGGCCATTGGTTTGGGGGTGATAAGCCACAAAGGGAAAGGAAAACAAGTGCCCAAGAACTTAAGCAAGGGGGCCCCCCAATTCAAGACAATATGCTGAGGAAGGTCTTGCAGGCGGAATACATGCTGGAATAAGTGGCCAGCAAGTCGATAAGCTGAGGGTAGACCGGACAGAGGTACAAAGTGGGACATCTTCGGGAAACAATCCGTAACCACCCAGATTATGGTGTTGTTCGAGGAAGGTGGTAGGTCATTAATGGAGTCCATGACTATGTGGGTCCAAGGACACTCCAAAATGGGCAAAAGTTGCAAAAGGCCAGCAGGTTTGTGACAGGGATTCTTACTGTAGGCACACATAGCACAAGAAAGAACAAAGTCCTTGACATCATGACCCAGATTAGGCCACCAGTAATGATGAGAGATATATGCGGATTTTAAAATTCCCCGGTTTCCGGCCCAAAAGACCAATAACCCAATTTTTAAGGGGAACCAAAGACTTAAAGCGGAGGTACACATGTTTTCCCCAGGGGAACACGCGGGGGCAAGGGGGGGATGCGTAACAGACTTTCAGGAGGAACGATATGCCAAAGTGCGGAATGTAGGCCAGTGATATCGGAGGCATGGGAGAGAGCATCAGTCTTGATATTCTTGCTTGTCGGACGGAAGTGTCTCAGGAAATCAAATCTGGAGAAAAAGAGCAACCACCTAGCTTGCCGAGGATTTAAGCACTGTGCCGTCTGAAGATAAAGCTGTTTTTTGTGGTTGGTGAATATGTTGACCAGGTGACAAGCCCCTTCAAGTAAATGGCGGCATTTTTCTAAAGCCAAATTAATGGTCAGCAATTCTCGATCCCCTATAGTGTAGTTTCTTTCAGCAGAGGGGAAAGTCTTTGGAAAAAAAAAAACAGGGACGTTTTGCCCCTAGGATTTTTGTTAAGAACCCCAAACCCGCTCCCACAGATGAGGCATCCAGTTCAAGGGCTTCTCAGGCTCAGGTCTAGACAGGATAAGTGCGGAGGCAAAGGCCAACTTCGAACAGGAGAACGCTTCTTCTGCCTCAGGTGGCCAGGACTTGGGACTTTCATTCTTCTTGTTAAGTGCCACAATAGGCACCACCACTTTGGAGAAGTGCAGAATAAACTGCCGGTAAGAATTGGTCAATCCCAGGATGCACTGTATGGCCCGTAGGCCAAAGGGCTGCAGCTTTTTGAGGGCAGAGACAATTGCGGATCCATTGAAGTCCCCTTTGTGGAGGGCTATTTGGCCCCCGGGAAGGTAGATGGTCTGTTGTACATTTTTGAAGTTTGGCATAGAGTTAATTGCTCTGAGGCATATTAGCACCTAGTGCACGTGGGCACAATGAGCTTCAAGACTAGAAGAGTAAATCAAAATGCTGTCCAGATACATGACAACACATGAGTACAGGAGGTCTCTGAACATCTCATTCACAAATTATTGAAGGCAGTCTTCTCTTCATCACCGTCAAGAATTTGAACCAAATTGTAGGCCCCTTAGGTCCAGTTTTATGTAGACTGGCTCCATGCAGACGGTCACAAAGCTCAGATATCAATGGCGATGGATATTGGTTCTTAACAGTAATCTTATTAAGACCCCAATAGTCGATGCAAGGGAGAAGAGAACCATCCTATGTTTTCCACACAGAAGAACCCAGCACCGGCTGGGTAAGAGGACTTGTGGATTAACCCTTTCTGAAGATTCTCCTTTGTCTCGGCCATGGACAAAGGGTAAACACTGCCACGAGGAGGAGTAGTCCCACGCATGAGATCAACGGGAAAATATAGGCTCGATGTTGTGGAATCGTCCCTGCCTGTTTCTCACAGAAGATGTCAGTGAACTTGCAGTAAAAAGAGGGCAGACCTGGCAGGCAAGTGGACGATGTCAGTGGAGAAGAGGTACATACAGGACAGGACACTATCAGACAGCGGCAGTGGCAGTCTTGCCAATTGAGCTCAACGGGACCGTTCTTGCAGTGACAGGTAGGCTCTGTCCACTTGCATAGGTTCTTCTAAGTAAGCCATTGTTGGAGGCACAGGAGGCCTTTGAAATACCAGAACAAGACAGGGAAGATGGCGTGGCCAGACAGGTTCACATTCTTGGCAAAGCTCCTTCTGTCTTTTAGCGAACCGAACGTGGGTGGCAATACAGATGAGTTACTCATAGTTGATGTAAGGTCCTGACCGGTCAGGCTGACTTTTATTCTGCCTGCAAAACCCTTCCAGAATGTGGTGACAAAGGCCTCATTATTCCACGATATTTCTGATGCAAGAGTACGAAACTCTATGGTATATTGCAACTTTGGAATCTTCTTAGCATAGGTCAAGCAGCACATTTGCAGTAGAAGAAAATGCTGCAGAATTCATCCTGGAATGTGTGGAGGTTACTTCTCACAGGATCGTCCCAGTCCCAAAGGGGAGTGCCCCAAGCCAGAGCTTCCCCGGTGACGAGACTGACCACGAAGGCCACCTTAGAGCGTTCAGTAGGAAACTGATTCGCCATGAGTTCCATATGCATGGTGCACAGCGTAATGAAGCCTCTACAAGCTTTTGGGTTTCCGTCATACTTGGTCGGAGAGATGCAGCTTAGGACCAACTGATGCCAAAGGAACCATAGATGCAAGAGTAACAGTTGGTGGTGATGGCAGTTGCTGAACAGGAATAAGTTGGTGTATTATGGTGGTCAACTCGTTAATTTGTTGCGAATGATGGATGATCTGTTGTGACTGTTGGGCTACAACTGTTAAAATTCAGCAAGGGCACCACGGCGGGATCCATGGCCAGATCTAACTGTAATAGTTGGATAGAGAGTGTGGATCCTCTGGTCCACCACAAGCAGTGCTGTAAGCCACACCAGGTAGTTTAAATTTTGCTATAATCATGCTCATTGTCAGGCCTTATTTAGAAATGCAGGCAGAGATAAAGAGATGCCAGGCACATCTAGCATCTTTTATACTTTGGTGGCACAAAAGTAACAACCAATAAAACTGCGACCTGCCATCACTAAGGCACACTTGATTGCTCACATTAGAGGTAATGGCGTTTTAGCTATAATGTCTTAGCACATCTAACTACAAAATAAAACTACGGTAAATATAAATATTCGAAGCAATGCAGTCCAGAACAAATGTCTAGATTTAAAGCTACGGTGTATGTTATATTTTTTATCCTAAATTTAGATGGGTGAAATAAATTTAAATAAGGTGCTAAACAAATGTGCGAATGCTCTTGGTCTCTCGATTTGAACTTAACTTTGTTTTCCATCTTTGCATCTCTAATGTTCCAAAATATCTTAATTTGCTAGTACATCAGGTAATCATAGGGCATACTAACATATAATAAACAGTATGAAAGGCGGAATTGTGGTCTTTATGGCCAAAGTAGCTTGTCTATATGATCATTAGGGTTCCCATGATCACCTCTGTAATGGACTGTAGTAATTTAAGGCTGCATGTCTGATCACTGTAATTTACAAGTATGTCTTAATGCAGCAATATAATCCTGCTTGCAAGATGGTGAAAACATATTAGATTCTAGACTTTTGGTCGTGAACCCCACTTTGACTCTCATTATGTCTCCAGTTTGACTCTAATTATGTTCTTACTCTACATGTTATGATCCAAGCATTGCATATCATGACTAACTGAATGGTTTCATGTAAATTAAAATTGTTAGTTTTTTTGTGACAGAAGTTCATGAACACTTGTATGTATGTTTGTCAAATATAGCATGCTTCAGCTTAATATTTTCAGAGCTAGGTTGTTACATATCATTTCTAATTGAGAAATACAGCTGTTTCCAAGGGAACCCGAAGGATTGTGAAACTAGCTGTATAGGAAATAAATAAAACACGTTACAAGTTGCAGTGAACACTTTCCACTTGGTCAATCTTTTATGGAGATTTACTCTGTGAAATATTATTAAAAATATAGTTTTTCAAATGCTGCTTGGTAGTAACACTGATGCACACAAGTGTTAAGATCGTTCTATAAAGAACCTGAACGTTTGCATAGAAAGGATACTGTTCTGGGAACGTAGCTCTTCCAGCAGTGTGAGTGAATGTTCCATTTCTCTTGAAGCCTCTTCATCCCCAGCCAGCATGTCTTCATCCTGCTCCAGCCCAAACACACAAAAGAAGTACTACAGTTACTGGCAATGACTGAAAGGAGTTTCGAACATGCTCTCAGTCTTTGCATTTGTCCTTTGGAAATGTAGAGATAATGACTTTTTAACAACATTAAAGACTTCATACAGTGACACCCAACATGTCGGATAATTAAATACAGCAATTTGGAAGCTTCAAGGAATTAACAAAATACAAAATACTTAAATACTAAAACAGATTTCTCTTATGTTTCTTAAACCATGAACAATGTGATAATGGAATTGTTTTTAAAAAAATTAACAGAATTATTTAATATTGTTAATTACTCTGCAGAGAGCAGTCTCTTCCCATATTTGATGCATCTCACTGCCAGTTGGTGACTATTATAAGAATCAGAACCCCAAAAAATTCCAACTTTTCTTCTGCAGTCCCTGGCAAAAAATGGGAGGATCCTTTAGTATTTGCACCTCCATTTAATTCAGTGCCAAACTACTTGACGTGCCAATGTTCTACTTTTCCAAGTATGCCTACCTAACAGACATTGTGGTACACAGAAATAATACAATTGTTTACAAAATACATACATGTTTCTATACATTCTACAATCAAATCTTGTGCCAATATTATGGCATCTGTATTGTCCCAGAGATAACAAATGTAATAAGGACCCTTACTGTTTGGTAACATGCTATTAACTGGCCAACCTTCACATTACTCAGTGCATCCTGGGATGATTATCTATCTACCTTTCTACCTATCTATTAATACATAATGACTAAACAGCTAGCTAGATAGATAAAAGAATCAAGCAATGAAAAACAGATGTAAAAAAACAGTAAGAGATAAAGTTCGTTATTACTTTTAGATTTTATTACCTATGATGATGTGTTATCAGATTTAGTCTGTGGTCTTATCACTGAAACTTTTTGGACTAGTTATGGATGTTAACACCTTTGTATCGATATGCCTTAGTAGTATTGCCTACTTGTTATGCCACAACTTTCCATGTTGTTCTGTTAATGATTTTTTTTTTGTGTATTTCAAATTTATAGAAGTTTTACTAAACATTTCACTTGGTGCAGGACACTTTTCTTTTGTGTTTTAATGTCAGCTACCACCACTGGTAATGAATGGTCCTTAAATCAAGTTGCATGAATGGTTATGATAATAGCTCATCACACTTGTAGAACAAAAATGCTGAAATTTGGGAAATGAGTGAAGATCACAGTGTGAGCCCTTTAAGACTAGCAATACTTTCAAAGCAGTGTATAGGTAATTAACAAATCATTCTAAAACACTTTGGTAGAAAATTCAAGATGATTAAAATGAATGATGTGTAAAACCTAAATTGAAGTCCCTTTCTCCACATTGTCTTTATAACAGCTAAAAATACTGTTATTCGGAGATAAAAGACCAGGCTTTAATATAACCAGAGTGGGCTATGTCTTTAGAGATTAAATATGAAATAAAAAATAACTTTAAAAAAAAATGGCAAAAAAGACTCATCAGATCCTACCTGAACGATGTGGCATTAACAATCACTGATGCCATATAAAACAACAAGTATAAACTTTTATACTGTTTTACATGGCATCGGTGAGCTATAAACAGAACAGCATTGATGTAGGACCGGTTTGAGCTTTTTACCATTTTGATTATGAGATATATGTAAACACATTTTATGGCTTGAGATATATTATTGGTTATGTGGATCATCATTGACAAAATCAACGTGAAGTAACTGGCTGCCATTCTATATTGGTACGTTAAAGTGTCATATCGGTACACTGTACCATTAACAATTTCACACATGTTTATTAAAGTAAAATATTAATTTCTCATTTTTGGGGTACAGGAAATCCAAATTAGTAATCAGCTGCTTATATTCGCCTAGGCACTTTGATTATATGGTGGTGCTAGTACTATGTGCATTACATTAAATATGAAATCTGGTACTCTGTTACTTTTATCTAGCCAACATTTTTTCCACATGACATATTCCACCCCAATTTTTGATACTCAAAACCATTTAAATTGTTTGCGAATTTTAGTGCCATGTTTCCTCAACTTCTGCAGTGCTTTGCAATGCATAATGGGGTGCCACATTGAAATAATTGCAAGGCACATTGTTGTATATCTCTTTCTTTTCTATAAAGACTCCTGTATGTGCCAGCATGAGCATCTTAATGTTATGGCATCTGGGTGCTTGGTACTTATATCACTGACTTGGGCTCCTCATTGCCATGGCAAGATGTTGCAATCAAGATGCCTGTTTAGACCATTCCCCCACTCATGGACACTGCCTTTAGCCTTCAACTAATTCCCTCAACCTGCCTGTTTTTGATCTAGTTATTTGTGTTTTGACACTGGCCCATCTCTTTGGGTCTGTAACTACCTGGTTCTGAACTACACTACTCTTCTTCATCACTGATGCATCTCACTGCCGGTTGGTAACTATTCTGAGAACCACAACCTAATAAGTAAAACTTTCTATCTGTAATGATTGGCAGTGCTAAACTAACTGAAGTGCCAACATTTTACTTTTCCAGGTATACCTACCTAACAGACATTGTGGTACACAGAAATGAAACAATTGTTTACAAGGTACATCAGGTAGGAGCCCTAGGCATAAAAGCTTACAGTCTATAAGGAATAGGCAACAGAAGAAAGACATCTGGCAATGAAGTAAGCAGCTCTAGACAAGTCAGCGGGAATTTTCTTTTGCGTGTTGGGAAAGCTATGTTTTTAGCCGGTATTTGGAGTTTATGGGCTGGAAGAATAGTGAACAGAATAAGGAAGAAAGGTAACGAAGAACGAAAAGGCATGATATAAGTCGAGTATGAGGAGGTGATCCAAGTGGTAAAGAGTTGAATGTTGTATATGGTAAATAAGGGAGTCATTTATTGTTATGGTAAAAGGTAGGTCCAGAATACTGCATATGTGCATGGCATAACAGATTTTAGTGAAGTATCAACTATAAATATAGCCCACTTAAATAGATAAGGATATTTTAGATTTTTAATTTCACTAAGATGGAGAAAATATGACAAGAAAAATTTTGTTCATGGTTCGTTTCAGGAACTTGGAAGCTTTAAAGGAGGAGATGAATCAAAGTCAGGGGGAATCAGTTGGTTGCTGTTATGTTGGGAGAGAGCGTAGTTTAAAGGTGATTTTAGAAATTTTTGATAAATAAGTAAGATTTTATATGTATAATTTATTTTTTATGGAAGATTATTGTTACACGGGGCCCTTTTAAACCCCGCAATTTTATTTTAAAGCTTCCCAGAATATTTTGGTTCCCCAGTTTTTGTACCAAATTAAATTTGTTGGGCTTGTTCACACGGAGTATACAAGCGTTTTTAGGATCCGTCTTGGGGTCCGATCTGTCTTTTCAAGACGGAGCTGAAGCTGCGCTTTTGAAACAAGCAGAGGCGCCCCTATGGAACGCGTTTCCGTGTTGGCTTAGACGGCAGTGAAACTCACTGCAATTTTTTAGACCCGTCTTGGGGACTGCAGGCAGCCCCCAAGAGGGATCCTTAAAGCGCTTGTAACACAGAGTCTATACTCCGTGTGAACAAACCCTTAGTTTGTGGCATAACAATAAAACTCCCTACTGGTATCACATGAGGAGTTGTCTTTTTTATTATTATTACAATATTTTTATTATATGCACTGCATTGTAGTCACTACTGTATTCTGATTTGCTATAGTATATTCCCCTTCAAACTGTCACACCCTTTAATCCTAGTAAATAAAAACACAATAAAGAAAGGAAATAAGAAAAAAACAATTTCATTTTGTATACAGTTTTTAGATATGAAACTATATTTATTAAAAAAAGATTTGTCATAAAATCTAAAAACTACTAAATAATTAAAAATTAGATGGTGCGAATTTCTCAAAAATTTTAATTGCCAGTACGCCCAATTTTCTGCAAAAAAAAATTGTTTAAATTTCCTGTGAGGAAAAGTCACTCAAATATGACAAGTCACTCAACTTCAAAAACTAGTAGATGGGGACAAATGGCCCCAGCTCCAGGAAAGCCTCAATTTACACATTAATTAGCCCAGCACAGACCATTCTAAATGCCCTTCCATGGAAGCCGCCCCCAGCGGGGATCTGCACATGAAAGGATCCCTCATGCAACTTAATTAGCACAGGACACACAGGTGCCCTCTTTCCCGCCCCCATGCTTCAAAAAACTTGAATGAACCGAGGCAAGACTCAGCGGCCTCGTTATTTCATAAAGATTCCCTAGGGAGATCCGGATTATACCCGGTTTGTTGGCGGGTTCTATGTTACAGATTTTGAAACTCCCACCCCCTGCAAATAGCCCCACCACTCCCATGGGTTCGTCACGAGGCAGGGGGGGATCCGAGGAATTCAAAAGCTGGACTTAGGAAGCCATAGGGATAGGGGTGGCTGGTATAAGGGCCCTAGTACAGGCCATCCGGTTTCTGTGGTGCCACTGGTTTCCGTTCTGTCCCAATGCCCTGCCGCGGTTATGGCCTATTTTTGTGTTTCAGTCAAAAATGGCATGGCTAGAGAAGGGAGGAGTTTGTAGGACCATCCCAAGGGTTGTGTCGGCTGAGGGGTGCAGGGGTCTGCACGTGGGCTGTCACAAACACGGATATAAGGGAGGGAACCCAGGTGTGCCATTGTTGCATTCAAGAGGGGAGGTTTCTAACATTATAAGCATTCCAGAAGCATCCACGCAGCAGGGCCACATCAGCGCCCCATGTGTGCCCAGAAAACCAAGCCAATTTTCAGGTAACTGGACACATTTTACTGCCTTTTGAATTGTAACCATAATTATATTTGCACCTCTGATCTTACCTGTATATATTATCTTTTGTAAAAATTATCTGTCTCCAAGGCGAATTAAAAACTATAAACTTTAATTGAGCTAGTATGTTGTCTTGATCATTCAGCCTCACATTTCCTATTTCTCGGTTTTTATATTATAGCTACCACAAAAGGGTTGGTTCCTGGCCTTGTTTTAAGTCGGTAAACGGACCAGTCTTATAAACCAAACAAGAACTTTTGGGGGCAGCTTTATTTGACTGGCCGAGCTTTGTTTAACCAGTTGTGGGTAAACAAACCTCTTTTAGGGTCTTTGGTCGGGGGGGTTTGTCCTCTCCCCCCGCCCGGGGTTTCTCCCTTGGTTTCGTGCGGACAGGAGTTAAGGGTTTTTGAAACCAGTTTTCCGGAAACCGTGCCCCCCCTTGGGGGAGGGGTGGATTTGGCGACTTTTGGGATAACCCAAAGTCGGGGGCTGTCGCCCCTTTTGAGTGAGCCGGCGCGGGCTTTTTTTCCCTGAAAAAACCAAAAAATTTTTTCACGGGGGAAAATAGCGTTAAAAAAAAACCAGTATTTCCGGCCCTTTGGGAAGGCCTTATGGTTTTTGTAAAAAACATTGTGCCATGCTCAAATTCCCCATGGGCAGCTTTGGGTTTAGTATTGAAACAATTGTTTTTCAGTATGTTAACCCCACAAAATGACAGGAGACCCCTTTTAAAGAACCCCCTTTCAAAAATTTCTGGATAGTTAGGGGGGCCCCAAAAAACTGACCAAAAAAAATAAAAAGGGGGGGGAATTCCCACCCCCCCTGACAGGGTTAAAATGTCAGCCCCCCAAACTAAAAAAAAGGAACTGGGTTTGGGGGCCCCCAAGATCCTATTTTTTAAGCGGTAAAAGAACGAAATTAGTGGGTTTCCTGGAGAAAGGTTAATTGGGGACATCCCCAAAGGCAGGGGTTTCACCCACGAGGCCAGGGCTACCGGTGTAAATCTAGGGGGCCCTTTTTGTGTTGACCACCAACCCAAAACGGTTTTTTTGAAGGGTTGACTGGGTCATCCCCCTTTCTCCCAGAAAAAACCTGACGCCCCCGGCCCAAAGAGTGGGGTGGGTTTTTCAGACAAAACCCTTTGGGTTGGAATTCCCCGGGGCTTTTCGGGGGGAAATTTTACCGGGTCCTCAACCCCACCTTTTTTCCCTTTTGGGTTTCCCCCCCCACACCCGGGGGAAAAATTATATTTTGCTGTGGCTTGCCCCACTTTTAAAAGCGGGATCGATTTTTTTGAGGACAGTAAAGCAGGGGTTTGGCAGAAAAATTGGTTTAGGGCGGGAACATCTATTTTTTTCCCTGCATTTGGGTGGTCAAGAAAGTGATAAAAGAGAGTGGCATGGGGGGTTTATTTTGGGGGGGAACCGGGGGGTAAGGCTTGTAAACAAGCCTTTGGAGGGTGGACAGCAGTGACAAAAAAACACCCAAAAACGATTGTAGCCGATTTGCACTTAGGAACCGGGTAAAGGGGAAAGCAAGGGTTTGGGGAAAAAAAGGTATTCTGGTCCCCCTTTTTAAAACAAGGCATAAAAAAGTGCCCCCCAAAATTTGGAAAAATACGGGCCCCACTCCATGCCTCCTTGCACCCCCTTTTCTGCCTGTAATGAAGTGGCGCCGTAGGCGGTCACCTACCTTCGGCTACCCATCGTCCCGGCCCTGGAAGCAGGGGCTTCATCATCATCATCATCGGGAGAAGAGAGCAGCAGCTTGCGCGTCAGGCAGTGGCAGAGCCGGCAAGTTTGTAGTGTGGTCGGGAGTCAGCAGGGTGGCAGTAGTGTGAGGTTGGGAGCCAAACTGCCATTGAGTAGTCCACCCGCTTTGCAGTTCCTAGAAAGTGGCGGCGCAAGGGCTCACCGAGGCAGCGGTGGTATTAGTCAGTCAGTGCCAAGCATTGGTGGTAAAATCACCTACTTGGCGGTGTGACAATTTTTTGCTTAGACACCGGAGGAGGCGAACATGGCTATATGTATCTGTGGGCAGAAAGTGAAGCAGGGCCAGGGTCCTAACATTGGCACCACAGCCCTGCGTCAACATATGCAGCATCACCATACAGTAAACTGGGAGAAACGTGTCTCAGATGTGGTGGTCCATCCTGCCGCAGCAGCAGCACCCAGTGGCACGCCTCCCATTTCAGGCAATCAAGGCTCCACCACCTCTGCCGAAAGGAGTTGTCTGTCTTTCCCATCATCTACCCCTCCTGACGCTCCTGCTCCTCGCCAATCATTGCGCCAGCAGTCGTTTACCGAGACGATTGCCAAGAAACAGCAGTATGCGTCTAGCCATCCTAAGGTGCAGAAGCTGACCATGCTCCTGTCCAAGTTGGTGGTATTGCAGTCCCTTCTTTTTGAAGTTGTGGACTCTGCCCCATTCAGAACTGGCCAAGAAACTTTGCATGCACTTCAGCCATTCCTACACTGCCAAGCAAACCCTCCTTGAGCTGAACAGAACAGAGAAACTATGAACAGAGCAAAACAGTAGAGAAATCTATGAACAGAGCAAAAACGGAAAAAAGAGAAAATTTTATGAACAGACCCAAAACAGAAAGAAATCTATGAAAAAAAGAGCAAAAGAGAAATCTGGAATGAACAGAGCAAAACAGAGAATCTTATAAACAAAGCAAAACAGAGAGAAATCTATGAACAGAGAAAGACCATCAATGATTTCTTGATGATCCTAGTAGACAGGGATACTTCACTGTGTAATTCTTATGTTAGCCAGTGGCAGCTCATGCGTGACACCTGCCGTTTGCTCAGGCACTTTCAGTAAGCCATGTTATTTCTCAGTCGCCAGGACTACGGGATGAACGTCGTCATTCCACTGCTTCATGTCCTGGAACAGATGCTGCAAAATCTATCTGTTCAGGGGACTGGAGACGTGGGGACCACATTTCATGGCCACATGAGTCCATTTGGGGCAATGGGCAGCCAGTGAATTGATTGGCAGAGGGGAGAGACAGAGGAGTAACAAGGAGAGGTATGAATCAGACGGGCAGCAGAGTTAAGGATGGATTGAAGGGGAGCGAGGGTGCTAGATGGGAGGCCACAGAGAAGGATGTTGCAATAGTCTAGGCATGAGATGATGAGAGCATGGATAAGCATTTTTGTGCTTTCCAAGTGAAGGAATGAGCGGATTCGGGGGATATTTGTCAGGTGTAGGCAAGGGTAAGGGTTTGGATGTGCGGTTTGAAAGGCCAGATTAGAGTCAAAGGTTATCCCAGGTTAGCGGACTTGCGGAGCTGTAAGAGAGTGCAGCCATTGGTAGTGATAGAGAGATCTATTTGTGCCATTATGCATCCTCTCCCAGGTCTGACAGGGGGTTCATCAGCGTTCACGTACCACTGCCACGGCTGCTGTGGGCGGTGGGGTTGTAAGAGCAGTACTAGCTTCATCTGCAGCAACCTGAGTCTGGAGTCGTTGATGTCTGTTGAAATTAGTGATTTTTTGAGCCAGGTGACAGGAGAGGAGGCACAGGAGCAGCCGAAGGAGGTAGAAAGAGATGAAGAAGACAAAGCAGATGACCCAGACACACCATGGCAGTATACAGTGGAGATGGAGGCAGCTAGTCCCTCAAAGTCACTTATGCAGATGGCCCGCTGCATGCCGATTTGCCTGGGTAGTGACAGCCAAATAGTCACCATCCGGCAAAGGGATGACTATTGGCTCTCCACCATCTTGGACCCTCGCTACCGGTCCAAAATAGGGGCCTTTTTTTCACCTGCCAAGAGGGAATAGAAACTCAAGTACTATAGAGACATCCTATGCAGTCAGTTGGCCGCTGCCTATCTGCGCCATGCAGGTCTGACGGGGGTTCCTTAGCGCTCATGTACCACTGCCATGGCTGCTGTGGGAGAATGGGGGGGGGCCAGGAGCAGTACCAGCTCCATCAGCAGAAACCTGAGTCTGGAGTTGTTAATAAGCAGCTTTCTCCACCCCCCTAGTGATTTAGGTACCTACCAGCAGCAGCACCTGGAGCAGACCCTGGATTCTTCTGGCTACCTGCCTCAGCTACTATTCTGATGCTGCCACACATCTGCTGCCAGCTGCTCCTTCTACCACCCACCATCTTTACCAGGGACTGGTATTGACACTCACCTCCCCACTCCTCACTGGGCCATTATGTAGCCTTCTGATGCTGCCACCTCACTCAGGTCTCCTCATGCTGCTGCTGCTGTCACCTCCAGGCTATGTCACTATGTAACTCTCTGGCTTGTTGCTGCCGCCACCTCCACACTGTGTAATTCTGCCAATCTGTGGTCTAGTCATGCTGCTGCTACCTTCACAATCTGTCATTGTGCCACTCTGTAGTCTATTTATGCTGCTGCCAACTGACCAGTCTCACTCGCCCACCCTGGGTTTTCCCAAATACTTTTTCCCCACCTTCCACCCCCCCCATGATGTTCCCACTTTTTTGGTTTTTTCCCCTTCTTTTAATCTGTCAAAAGGAATGAAAAAAACAAAAAATAAGAAAGGCCGTATGACATGGTCCTTTTTGCATCAGGTTGTTTGATGTTTTAGGTAGCCAAAAAGCAGAAGTAACAAAAACAAGAAGGCAGCAAATATTCCAATTCTTATTATTTATTGGGATCAACTCCTTTTTTCTTTTTTTGCTTTAGAATGATGGATTATTGACCGACTGAAAAGGCATAAAAGGATCAAAAAAGGGCAAAATGATTAGTGACGTAAATGAAAAAAAAACTGGACGCACCCCCTCCCCCACTCTTTTGGGGGGGCTCTACATGTACAGTTTTTTTAACAGAATCCCCAAAATTTAAGTGAAAAAAAATTAAGTTTGCCACAGATAGCAATATCCAACAGATGAACGGCTGAATTTTAGTGTGGGGTAGGGCAGAAATACACAAACACTGGGGGGAAACACACAATTCCCCACAAAAAGTGGGTAAATTAACTCTTGACCACAGAATTAAAAAAACCCCCAAGGTGAAGTTGATGGGTTTAGGTGTAAGGGGCAGAAATACACACCCTGCATTTTACTCGAAAAAAACCTCACAAAAAAAGGGAAAAAATTAAAACCCCTTGGGGATAAAATAAAATACCCACCCCGAATGAATGAATTGATTTTAGGGGTGTTGGAGCAGTACACACACACCTGTAATTTTCTCAAAAAATTTCCCCCCGAACAGAGGAAAAATTAACCTTGGGTTAAAAAAAAATAGCCTACAGAATGAACGAGATGGATTTTAGGCGTGTATGAGGCAAAAACACCAACCCTGTATTTTTACTCAAATTACCCCCCAAAACAGAAGATAAATTGGACTCCTGGAGAACAGAAAAAAACCCAAAAATTAAAAAACCGCTGGTTCAGGAAAACGGTATGTATATGACACCATTTGATGGATTTTACCCCAGTAGCTGAAAAAAGGAATTTTTTGAGAGTACAATGTTGTTCTAACAGCCCTGTTGTCGTAGGAACAAATGCAAGGACGAAAATTTTAAAATGGCCCCGTCAAAATTTTTAGGCTGAAGCCACTGGTGTGATGGGCTGCATTTCTGTACATGTCATTGAGGGTGTTCCTTTCTTATTATCACAGAGAAAACAAAAAAAAACCAATATAAAAATTACCTTTTATTAAATACCTACTAAAATACTATATCAAAATCCCCTTAATTTGCTGATAAATCTATATACAATTAATAATTCAGGAATAGGGCGTATATGGAAAATATTGGAAGTATGTTACTCATGATACTTGTTTGCCTCCTTCCAAATCCACAAATAATAGTCTGAATACTAAAGATAGATATCAGCCTGATGAAAAAACTGACAAAAAATAGTCCCAATGAATTATTCCAATAGAGTCCGATGTGGCCACCAGGAGACACCAATCGGGGTAATCTCCCCAATAAGAGCGGCCCCAAAATGTTTTTTAAGGTAACCCTAGTAAACCACACCAGGGCTCTAATAAATGGTCAAACCGAGAAAAATATATAAGATACAAATCTCCTGATGCGTTTCCCCTATCATAGGTTCATCAGGTGAGCTCAGGCAGACCAAAATCCATAAGTTGCGCCATGATGAAAAGGGCGTCACAACGAGGACCCCTTAAATACACCACCCCACTAATCTGCATAAGAGAAACTCCCACCAAGATGACAGACAGGTATATATCTAAACGCCACATAAAGACATACCCAGGTCCACACCATACCGGCATCACCTCCACATTCAGTAGCGTTCTCCTATGTCTATTGCGCAAGCGCACGATGACGTGTGCCGCACTACTCCAATCCAGGAACTGATGGAGACCCTGCACATGTGCATGATGACACACGTAACACTCGATCGATGCCACTTCCCATGGCGTCCAAACCGACACATCGCGCATGCGCGCTACTCGAGCCTGATAACATGCCACGGATCGCCAACATCAGCAGCACATGATTGCTCATGCTACTGAGTTATGCTTAGTTAAAGAAAGGTATACTACATAGAGATTAATAAAGCCATGATATCAAATGACCGCTTATATAAACATACAACAAGGTAAAACAGTGTATATTAAACAAATTACAGTATATTAATATAAGTAATCTTAAGATGTTCTATCTCCTCCTAAGGTGTAACACTGAGCACAACACTCTAACATGTCTAAAATGATTTGGTGATAAAAGAAACCTTTGATAAACAGTAATACTGTAAAAAAGAGGTAGAAATAAAAAAACGTATGCAGAAAAAGCAAAAAAAGGTAAATAATATAACCGATAAATAGTGTTCCTTTCTTCCTCCCATAGTTCTCTGCCCCATGTCACGACATGTGATCGTGGCCGTTTTAACTTCGTTACCGTGAATCGCCATGAACTTCGTCTTCGGCCAGAATAGAATTTTCCCTGAAATTCGAAACAAATTCCACTTCGTTATATTTGATTCGCCCATCCCAAAATACAATAACCGTTACATAATGTGTTAACCTTTTCCTATCCTTTGTCAAGTAGAATGTGACATTTAAAAAATGTAAATAGTATGACTTTTCCAAATGTTTTTGACACACAGAACTGTTTATGATCTTTATGAAGTTTATTTGACACTGATAAATGTGTATTTGATTGTTTTAGGCAATAACAGTTGTTTTACTTGAAAATGACCATTTTTCGGCAAATTTAAAAGGATTTCTCTCGGCGGATAAGTATGTTTTTGGGAAAGGGAAAGGTTAATACTGGAAAAACCTTCTTCATCAATTGTATGACTGCACAAAAAATGTGAAAACTGCTTTGGCTAAGATAACTTTTTGTATCCTTTGTTAGTACCGTATATACTCGAGTATAAGCCGAGATCGGATTTTTCAGCACATTTTTGTGCTGAAAAACTCGGCTTATACTCGAGTCACTGTTGGCGCTGGGGCACTGCGATTGCCTGTGCGCCGGCAGGGACATTTCAGCTATACGCGACTCTTCAGGGAGCGCAAATAGCTTAAAGCCAACTCCTCTGGAGCGCATACAGGTGAAGAGATATCACTGCGGAGCAGATAGCTCCACAGTGGACTCCGGCCGGCCAAAAACTCGCGGCTGTCTGGAGTTTCCAGCACAGGCAGCGTGCATGTCATCACGCTGCCTGTGCGGCCTGATTACCTCACGCACTCTGGGCTGGTGAGAAGACAAAGCGGAGCGCCCCGGAGGCGGAGCGGCGAGGGAGCGAGGTAAGTGCCTATAGCTATCTATGGGCACATAACCCTGGCTATAGCTATCTATGGGGACATAACCCTAGCTATAATTAGCTATCGGGACATAACCCTGCCTTAAACTAGCTATGGGGACATAAGCCTGTCTATAACTAGCTATGGGGACATAAACCTGCTTATAAATACCTATGGGGACATAAACCTGCCTATAACTACTTATGGGGACACAAACCTGCCTATAACCTGCCTATGGGGACATAAACCTGCCTATACCTGCCTATAACCTGCCTATGGGGACATAAACCTGCCTATGGGGACATATACCTGCCTATAACCTGCCTATGGGGACATATACCTGCCTATAACCTGCCTATGGGGACATATACCTGCCTATGAGGAAATATACCTGCCTATACCAGCCTATGGAGTACATTAAACTGCCTATGTAATTTTATTGGTATCTATTTTTATTTTTGAAATTTACCAGTAGCCACTGCATTTTACACCCTAGGCTTATACTCGAGTCAATAAGCTTTCCGTTTTTTTTGTGACAAAAGTAGGTGCCTCGGCTTATATTCGAGTCGGCTTCTACTCAAGTATATACGGTATATTACTATTGGTTTATCTTGTATTCAACTGCATTATGTTAAAGGGATATTCACATCTCAGACATTTGTGACATAACCACAATATAATGAATTTGCTTCCCACTTGTAAGAACTTGCATCCACCCACCTATCTAGTGAATGGAGTCTCTGAAACCCCATCATGCTTTTTGTGTACACTCCCAAATGTAATAATTTTTGCAGATTCTGGTGATAGAACTCAGTAAATCATATATAAAACTTTAAAAAGCATGTAAGGTCTTAATTTTAGTTTCTAGTAAATAACTGACATGCATTAGATAAGATTTCATTCTCTAGTAATGCTATTTTTCAGTCAATTTAAATGAATTATTCCCAAATGAATTAATTAAACTAGATTATACTGTCTAGTGATCATCTGATACATCACGCTGATTACATAATTTTATGTTTTTATCCAACCCTCAACATCTGTCAAAATGATCATATATTTGCACAGCAGAGAAGAAATCTGGATTATCCTAGTTAAAAGAGGCTTAGTGCTAGTAATACGTTAATATACTGTTTAACAATAAATCTCCAAGAACTCTTGGGAGAATGTTTATTCCATCAAAACAATCTTCTGATAAGTCATGGATACATGAAAGCTCTCAATGCTAAGGTCTCTATAGAGATCTACCAATTGCTGTAAATCTGGCTTCCTCAACCCTCATTGGTCAGCTGTTATGATCCAGGGTAAAATTCTATGCTAATGCCACAGGACAAATTTAGACCTAAATTATGTCCATTCATATAAATTTACAACAGATAATCCTCAGGGGCATAACTATAAAAGGTTAAGGGGTAGCAGCCATTCACAGGATCTATGGTGTCTGAAGGGGCCCAAAGACCTTGTGCCACATAAAAACAGCAGCAGTAAGTTTGGCACAAGGTAGATAGGGACCCTATTTTACAGTCCACAAAGCTTTATGAGAGCTTGTTTGTTTCTGGAACAAATTGTAGTATTCGTTGGTACCATTTTGCAGTAAATATAATTTGTTCATCACTTTTTATCTATTTTGTGGGAGATGAAATAAAAGAACAAATACAAAAACTACAAGTATTGGACATGAGCTATACATTCTTGTAAAGTTTTATTTACCTGACTGGTTGTGTCATATCTATCTGCTATCCCCTACTGGGCTGCACCTGAAGTCTGTGCTGCTATAAAGACAGATCAGTGTTGAGAGGTGGCATAGAATATATACATTTTAGCTAAAGATAGACCTGGGGGTCATTTGTAGGTCCTTGACTGCCATAGTAGATCTTCAGCAGATAGAAGATCTTCATTAGCTTGGTGTAAACGGGTGCCAAGCTAATGTGCAGTTTGTATCATTTAAGTGTTCCCTTAGCTATGGGATCTTTGAGTTGTTATTCAGCAATCAGCTGCACCTGCCAATTTTTCCCAGGAGCATATAAGGCTAGAGATGCCTGCTCCTGGGCCCAGTCTAGTCCAGCCATTGAGCTGTGAACAAGGTCCAAAATGGTGGTGTATTTGCATACTGCCCTGTGGACACACCCTTAGGGGTGTACTTACTTTTGTTGCTAGCGGATTAGACATTGATAGCTGTGTGTTGAGTTATTTTGAGGATACACCAAATTTACACTGTTAAACAAGCTGTACACTGACTGCTTTACATTGTATCAAAGTGTCATATCCTCAGCGTTGTCCCGTGAAAAGATATAAAGCAATATGTACAAATATGTGAACGGTGTAGCTGAAACAGAGTTTTTATAAAAGTGTATAAGAATAAAAAGGCCAACAACAGCAGCTATTTCTCAACTTCAAAGCAAACAGAATTGTAAAAGCTAAAGGGCAATCCACATCAATTTAAGCGATCCAAAGACATTATTTGAACTGACAATAATTCCTTAGAAATGCACTATATCAATGCTTCTTCCATGTAAATCAGAATGTTGATCATTCTCATTGTGTTACTAGATATTGTGTGCCCATTGAGTCCTTTCACATAGAAACTATACAGAAGTTATGTTTTATTGTAATATACTATACTAAGTTATCCAACCAATCCAAAGAAGCATATTAATCCTCAAGATCTGATAAAGATCATTATATATACATTAATTAAAGATAGCATATAGAATTCATAGAGGAAGACAATAAAAAAGCAACAATTTACAAAATTATTTATAACAGCTATTTTCTTTTTCTGGTGAACAATTAGTGACGTCTTAATGATGCGGCTATTTTCACATTTTCATTCCTCCTCTTACTCCTGCATTCCAAAAGCCATAACTTCTTTTAAATGTTAATATATCCATAGGAGGGTTGGTTATTTGTGGGGAAATTTGTATTTCTTAGTGGTATCATTTAAATGATTATATAATGTAATGGGAAGCCACAAAATATATTTATGGGGTGGAATGGGAAGAAAAATTTAATTGCTTAACTTTTAGGAAGTTTTGTATTTGCAGAGTATACCATTTGGTATATATAATATGTTTTCTTTATTCTGCAGGTTGGTACTATTCTGGCAGTTAGGACTGATACAAGGTATTCTGATGCCTTAGATCAGTGGTCTGCAAAGTGTGGCTCTCCAGCTGTTGGGCAAGTGCAACTCCCATCATATCTACTGATAAAGGTTATATAAATGCATGATGGGAGTTTCCCAACAGCTGGAGAGCCGTACTTTGCAGACCAATGCCGTAGGCAAATAAGGCACATAGTGCTGCCCCCTCCCTCCCAATGGAAAATTCAGCCCACTCCACATCTCTTTGCACCTCCTTCCTGCCTGGGATGAAATGGCGCCCTAGGCGGTCGCCTAACTTTGCTTATCTGTCGTCCCGACCCTGCTGGCAGTATCCAATTTATATGATTTTTACTGTATTTTACTACTTTTCTGAGACTAATAACTGTTGTAATTTTCTGCTATTGGAGTTTTGTGATGGCTTATTTTTTTGCAGGCTAATATGCACTTTTTATCGGTACTGAATACTTTTTAGTCTTTTGGGGGTTTTTTGTGGGAGGCAGTGTGACCAGAAAAAAATCACAATTCTGGCAATGAGTGTTTTTTATTTTTACAGAATTCACCATGCACGATAAATAAAAATAACATTCTACTAGTTTAGATGCCGTAATAACGATGTTAATATTTTTGCTGTTTTTTATGATTAATGGCAGAGATTTTTTTATTTTGAATTTTATCTTTTAATATTTTTAAAAACATTTCTTCAACTTCTTTTATCATAATTTTTAGTCCCCTTATGGAAAATAGAGAATGCGCTTACTTGATCATTTTAGTGATCTACTACACCCTGTCTCTAGCAGGATCACCTTAATAAGGGTAATAGGAGCATAGTTATTTGGCTTTTTATTTTCTATGGCAACTAAACAGCAACCCGGGAAACTGCCAGGGGAGGGAAGTGAATGGGCTGCATAAGCAGGTGCTGCATCTCTTTCTAACAGTTTAGTTGACGATTTTTAGGGTTT
>JAODAL010051032.1:0-26971 GCA_025379985.1 Phyllomedusa bahiana | reverse complement strand
AGGGGAGATAGGGGGAAAAAATTCTTTTTTGGGTTCTCTAATTTTCAAAGGAACATTTACTAGCCTGTGGCTGTGCACTGGTTCCTATGACAACTTTTCAGTCACGATTTTGGGACAGGGCCCCAAAAGGGGCAGGGGCCGGGGGCATCGTGACGTCCCCGGGAAAACCCCGGAAGGCATTTCTGGCCCTCCGTGGGTCTGGCCCGGGGGGGAGTTGCAGGGGATCCCCCGGGATCCGGGGCCTGCTGCCCCCGGGGAAAACAGACGCGGGTTTTTTTGGGGATCCCCTCCCTGGTCTCTTTTAGTTTTTGCGACCTGTTTGTCGCGTTTAATTACGGGGTTAAATCCGCCGTTTCCCCCCCCCCCCGGAGCGATCCGGGGGCCCCGGGGCCTTTGGTGCGGGAGGGTCAGCTGTAATTTTCAGCTGAACCCGCCCCCCCGATCGCGCAAAAATTCTGCTTTGAGTTTTGCGCGATCCTCAGGATTTTTTTCCATAGGGTCCAGGTCCCTTTTAACCCCCAAAACTCCCGGGGAATTTATGGTTTACCCCCCCCCCAAAAAGGGGTCGTTAAGGGGTTAAAACCCAACAGTAAAAAAATCCATGCTGTATAGACTACAGCACTGATTTCTTATTGCGTTTATGTTGACAGTGTAATGGTTTAATTTTTTGGGGAAATTCAAAATTTTGATTTTTCCGAAAAAACCCAAAATTTTTGAAAATAGCCAATAAAAAGGGCTAGATCCTTGGAATTTAAAAAAGTTAAGAAAATTTGGGAAACCCTTTTATAATTTTAAAAGGGGTTTCTCCCATGCCGGTTTCCAAGCCCCAAACAACTTCAGGCTTTTACCCGTTCCCGGTAAAATGTAGGCGGCCCCCTGTGCAGTGGGTTGGGCGTATCAGTCTGTTTTTTCCTAGGGGGAGTCTGTTACAGTTACGGGTGCCCCTCGCGGGCCCGTCCCGTTCCCCTCACCGCGTCCCGGGTTTTGGCGGGTGCGCCCACCTGCGCGGTACTGCACCTGAGTTTAAAGAACAGTGCGCCGGTGATTTTGGGTGTCCACCGGGCGCTGATCCCCAAATTTTAAACCCTGCCCATTTCCCAAGGGGCCCTGCCCAAAATCGATAGTGCCCCGGGCCTTGAGGGGGAAAACGGTTCATTGTGTTTTTGGGGAAAATTATTGTGTTTCCGTACCGTTTTTGCCTGCGTCCCCTTAACCACGAACCTTTTTCCGCCTGTCCTGACCTTTCTGCCCGGGCTCCTGGGCAGAGGGTTGCTTCATGATTTTTTTAAACGCCACACCCCGGCCCCCAAAAGCAAGCAAGTCACGTCGGGGCCCGGGAGCGACCTGGTAGTGTTTCCCCCCCCAGCCCAAATTTCCATCCCCTTTTCGGCGGGTTTGTGAAGGGGAACCGGGGCCTATTAAAAAAACTTCCCCTCCCTGGCGTGGGCCCCCTTTCCTCACTTGGGTTTGGGCCAGAGGATCCCCAAACTCTTGGGGGGCTTTTTCCCTCTGGTAGGCCCAAATGGGTTTCAACATGCCCAAAAATTTTTTTACAAAAATTTAGCATAAGGGGCGCACTGTTTTTGGCAGTAACATGAAAAAACAAAACCCAAAAACGGGGGCACCTACTAGCCCCTAAAAAAAAAATTTAAAAAGGGGAAAATAGGGAATTTTTTGGAAAAAACACTTCTGTACCTTTGAAAAACATGGAAAAAATTTTGAGGTTCCCTAGTTTAAATTTTTGATTTAAAAATGCTTAAGCCCCTGCCATTGGCAAGGAGAACCTCAATACAGTGGGAACCTACTCTAAATATTACCTCATTCGGTCCCTTTTCAGACACTCCACATCCACAGAAAGGTAGATGTCCAGCTACAAGTATTCCACCAAAGAAGGGAAGCATCTCCCCCCATACAAAACAGTCAAGAAAAAATATTGGTTGCACATCCAACAAGTGGCTGCCCCCACTTTGGTTTCTTGCACTTTTGCCCCACCTGCACAGATTTTAAATCAATGCAGAGTAGCTGGAATCTTCTCTCCCTGAAAGTGTGAGGTCTGAACAGCACCAAGATATTTGTTGTATGTTAGTGTAGCTCCCACCTGTATTGAAGACGCCTTATACAGTGTTGATCAAAAAAATGTAAAATTAGGAACCTCAACATTTTCCGATGTATATCTTTTTGATTGTTTCTTAGTGCTGGTATGTAGCTGCATGCTATTGGATTGTGATTGAGCCTGTTACAGTGACACTGAGTGCTGGAGGTTTTATAATAGGTAGTGCACAAGGCTATAGAGCTCTAAGGATTAAACTTGTCCTTTAACATTAAGCTAAGGCAAACCCCGTGTTCTAGAGATAAAAAACTCATGGGGCCGACAGTGTATGAAACGGTTTTGGTCTAATCTCACTTTTAGTTCCCCATAGAAACCTACGGGCAAAAAAGTGAGTTTTAGACCAAAACTGTATGCAATCAAGTGGCCCAATGGTCGGAAAGTACTGTAGAGCAATCTCGGACAAGAGAGAATTAGTTGGTAGATCCTAGAGATAACCTGTGCACGCTAGCAGTAGATAAGATCTTCCTCTTATCTCCTGAACAAAAGCAAAGTCCCAGAACAGAATGTATGTGATAATAGTTTTTCATTTACGACTTTCGCTACATGTTTAAGTGAATCACTATCGGTTGGTGAAAGCCATGTCACTGGAAATGTGGAATATGATTAATGATTCTTAATTTTATCACAGTCTTAATCTTATAGTTTTACAAAGTAATAGCAGAGGTCCCCAACATTTTATACCCTCTTGAGGCCTAATATAGAAATATTCATGGCACACCAGGGCTTTATGCAATTTATGTGTTTTTCTTTTGTAAGTAAACCAAAGAGAAAAAGAGATGGTTAGAGAAAATGTGATACAAAAAATGACTGGAAAGCATATGCAATGTTTAGGTCCACCTGGCCTTAATCATACAGGTAATAACATGAGTCTAATGAACCAGTTAAAAAACTGTATGAGAAAATGTCACACACAGTATCTTGGACACTTCGCACAATGGCTGCTTCACTTATGCCAATTCTCCTCTCGTCTATTTGCTAAACTTCTACTAACTTCTTTTGCTGAAATCATTCAACTTTTCTTTCCTTGTTCCTTAAACTCATATCGTGACCTGTATGGATAAGGTCCAGTTGGATAAAATCATTGAATTTTTGCTTTCCCATCACTTGTACCCCTCTATCGTGCCATCAGCTATTAACTTTGATTTATTATAAAGACGCCATATCACAAGCATAAAGGGTTTGTATCGCTACAAAGATCATTTCCTCAGATTATGGGGACAGAAAAAAAAAGCACTTTTGTAATTTGTTTGGCATTACCTCTGTCACTTGGTCTTAGCAGATTATGAGCTTTTCTGTAAATCTGTATTCTGTTTTCTGCTGCGCTGGTCGGACAAGCTCTTCCCCTGGTCCATTTCCTCTGCCCCCTAACCGCCCCCAGCACTGTGATTGGCTGGCTGACATTTCCATTCAGCCTGTTTGGGTACGCCCCCCAGATCCAGGAACCGCCTGGCCACGCCCCCTGGCACTGTGATTGGCTGCCTGCAACACTGGTTTAAAATCCCCTCTGAGCTTTAAAATTTGATAGTGTGAAACCAAGGGCTGCTGCTCTATACACATCTCCCAGCTTCTGAGGGTGAATGATCTGGCAATTAACTGCCTAAGTCACATATCCCCTCAAATAACACTAGTGTTATAGAGTCTCCTGCCGTTAACAGGGGGGGGGGCAGTGTTACATTTGCTCCATATAACCCCAGTCGCCGGGTAACCAGGTGGAAGGGGGGGGCAGTGTAACGCTCCTCACATGTCTCAATCATTTTAACATGCTGTGTGTAATAACTGCTTTAAAGCCAAGCTGAACCTGATGGCTCTGCAGAACAGGTGACAAGCATGCAGGAGGCTGTATAGCTGTCCCCTCTGCAGACACATAAGAACACTGCAAGGGGCTGTATAGCTGTTCCTCTGCAAGACACAATAAGAAACAACACTGGCATGGGCTGTGTAGGTGTCCTGTGCAGACACATAAGAAGCAATGCAGGAGGCTGAGGAGGCTGTCCCTCTGCAGACATGTGACAAGCATGCAGGAGGCTGAGGTGCTGTCCTCTGCAGCCAGGTGAGCAAGCATGCAGGTAGGCTGAGGAGCGTCCTTCTGCAGACACATAAGAAGCATATGCAGGAGGCTGAGGAGCTGTCCTCTGCAGACACCCTACTGCTTCCACTGCACAGTCCATAAGTGATGATTTCACAGGTATTCATGTGTGAGAGACACTCCTCCAGGGAGGGTAGAATACGCCCTGTATTTCAAACCAATCTCAGAGAATTTATCTGAATGAGCACGGACAGGAGTCAAACGATACATACCCCCTTTAAGTACTCAGGTTTCAGTAGATACGGTCCCTCAGAAGTTGGGGGGGGGGGGGGATATCCTTTCCAGGAATCACCATTCAACAGTACCATGACGACAACATAGACTGATGCTCAGCTCTGGAGTGTGAGGACAACAGTACATTAAAAAACCTGAAAAATTAGGAGATATAAAATTAACATATAGGAAGAAAACAAATCCCAAATGTACCAAACACTTGCAGTGTGGAAAATCTTGACCACCTCTGTCCCTCGATACTGGTATACCCTACTATTCAGATTCTACAATTCCTGAAAAGTGTTTGCCACGATGTAATTTTTTCGATGTGGGATCCAACAAAATGAATGGGAATGGTATTTGGAAATCACTTTTCTAAATATATGTCCCTCAAAAAAAGTGAAAGCCTCTGAGAGCTACAGCTTTCCTTTTACAAGGCCTCTTAGTTACGTTAAAAGTTTTGCATTAGACACAGGAGTTTATCAGAGTGTTTTGTGGTTTTTGCCACATTCTTATCTGATTGAAGGACTTGCACAATGGGGCTGTTGGAGGAAAGATGGTTGTGTGTACTTTGTAGTATATAGAATCCAGCTGGTTCCAATGTTTTAATTGAGTACACCACTTGCACAACACTCTCACTTCACATACTCCCTAATGCTATGTATCACCAGGCGAGATGCGAGAAACACAACTACGGCTAAATTGGGCGGTGAATTATGCGGGGATGTAGCGTAATTACGCCCTGCAATTAACGTCCGTGTGGACGGGGGGGGGCCGGGGGTGGGGGGCGGTGGGCGGGGAGTGGGGGGCCGCGCCCCCCCCCCGTCGCTCAACAACTCACATTCAAACACGGGCCAATAGACTATCACTTCTAGCGGCGCGTATCACCCGCCTCTATAGTAAGTGACATGTAATTTATCTAACCCGCCCGGCGGGGAGAGGAGGACGTAAATTCCATCAGATTTCTCCATGAGAACTGTGAATTACCGTCAATGAATTGGCCGATTTTCGGCCCGTAATTGGCGCACAACCGACACCAGACAGTCCACCCCATCCAGCATCCGCCAGACACTTCGGCGCGTAATTACGGGACCGAAATAGCGGCCCATTTTATTAAAGAAGCCGTGTGAAACCATGCCTTTACTTCACTTCGCGCAGGGAGACCAAGCCAACCCCCTCCCTCTCCCCTGTGAGGCTGCTGTGCTTTGTTTATATAGTCTTTCCTCCTGAACAGATTAAGGGAGGTAATGATCTCATTTCAATGGGGGTCAAAGCCCAGCCTTTAAGAGGGGTTCTTCATGACCAATAGAGCTGTTTTCACAGGGATATTTTTAATCCAACCTGCCCCTCTTTTCCCAGGCTTGCAAGGTGGTCTATACAATGGAATAGTTGATATTTAGCTTCTTTCTAATGGTAACTGAGCTAAGACATACCAAAAGCAGTGCATGAGATTTATATATTGGTAATAAATTGGCTTGAAACGCAGGAGAGGTGAGTAACCTCAGTCACCAGCTATGAAAGAAAAAAATTTGAGCCCCATTTTTTATTATTGCAGATGGACGGACTCTATGAGCCAAACATGTGCACTAAGGGCATAACACAAAAGTTGACAAAACCTCCCAACTCTGGGGTTCACAATTTCCCCCCCCAGATATAACAAATTAAAAAAAAAAAAAAAAAAACCCGCCATTTTTTAAACTACAAAGTGGTGATTTACTATAACTATATGTTGCATCAAAACCCTTCAGCAGGGGCAGGGATTAGGGGGAACAGCAGCCAAGAAGGCCCATAGACTACATGAACTCCTTAATTGACAGAAATGTATTGTCAATCATTGTTTTCCTCTGTTCTGCTGCACTGCTGCTCTGATGTTCTGCATCATGGCCACATTAAAGAAAACAGCCAACTAAATATATAGAGCCAGAAGGTGTGGCTCTGATCTGGTTTCTACTCAACCAGTGGAGCCAGTCATGCATATACTGCAATCCAAACATATGGAGGCAAACACCTTACTGTGCATCATAAAGTCATGCACCCACACTAGAATCTAGATATTCCCAGTACTGATGGAGTTAGTCTACTCTATCCCACAGCTTTCTAGCCCACTATTCAAAGCCCATCACATCTGCTTTTCACAGAATCCTGGCAAAACTTTCAAGCTGAAATCTCCTGTAGGGTATCCTTTTAACCACCCCCTTACTCCTCCAGGACTGCCAGAGCTCGAAGTTAAATTTCATCCAATGGTGAAATTTCTCTCAGAGGAATTAGTCAACTCCATACAAGTAATTTAATAATCCATTGGAGGATACACTATAATCCCACGCTTTAGAGGAGCTCTCAAATTGACCAGTTAGGGCCCACATTGTATGAAAACTAAATCTAAAACACACTTGTTTATTTTTACCCATAGGTTTTTACAGATGGGCAAAAGAGTGAGTTTTAGTGGAACTAAATAAACTAAACAGTTTTTCCATGAATGTGACCCTTGGTGTTTAATAATATTCCATGCGAACTAGTGAAGGGGGAACAAACTTTTAAAAGAAAGTGTTTTTCCTTTTTTTTTTCCAATTCACAGGTCCTTTTTCTGTTTTTCCTTTTTTATTTTTTTTGTTTACGCATATTTGATAGGAATAGAGTCTAAAGTAAGAATAAAAGGGCCACATGTGAGAAAACGGTCTAGGTCTTAGAACTAGCCCCCCACCCCTTTTTGTTTGCCCATAGCAAACAACCAATCAGAGAGAGCAAAAAAAACGCTCTCCAGTCTGCTCATTCCCATAAAGTAGTGCTTTGGAAAAAATGAAGGGCACACTGATTTGGTTGCTCATAGTCAACAAATGTGAGTTTTAGAACCCTAGAACCGGTTTTCAGATACATGTGCCTTAGTTTCAGTTCCCTAAAGTGGGGGACTTTTTTATTTTATGTGCAGCACCGGTCCATTTATTTATTATTTATTTATATTTTAAAGGCGTACACGTAATACACCGTTGCTTAGCGAGGGATGCTGAGTAGGCCATAGATACCGACAAACAAGCACAATTCCTTTAAGTGTAGGGTGGTAAAAGATCTGAGAAAATATACATTAGTCCCCATATTGCTGAACTACAGAAGTCAATTAGTTGAAGGTTTCAAGGGCAAGATAACCTTTTTAAAAATAATTTGTCCCCCCAACGGAAATCAGAGTTGTGTCACTAAAATATAGTACAAAGTGTACTTACTTTGTGTTATTGCAGATATACTTATGCTACAACCAGACCACACACGCCAGCTGGACAAAAGTTTTGCTGCACTATTCGAGGAAAATTCTAGATGGCCATTTATTATGCCCTTTCAGCAGAGCAAGCAGTCAAATTCACTCATCTTCCTCCGAAAGGTGAACTAAAAAGAATAAAACACACATTATGAAACCACTCACCTTCCCGAAAGAGACCCCATGCAGACCCCATATTCCTTTCCATTGATTTAGCGAAGCTCTGCCCTAATAAGCACTTTAGCAGATGATCTCCAAGCTTTAATTAGGGACCAAGACTTTTAAGCTTTCATCGCGATCCGCCCGCCCCCAGGTGGGTCAGCTGTCAAGAAAAGACAGCCGGTATTCTCTCCCATTTTAGCATTCCTCTGCTTGCTTCTCCTCAGACTGGCCCTATCCTTCACACAGATCGACCACGCTTTCAGGTTGGTGATGTGGTCCTCTCTCTCCCAAGCGCCCTGCCCACGCAACCGACTTCAGGTTTGGTGATGTGATGGGTGGTGTCTCCAAGCTTCTTGCATAATCAGTTCCGCCAGCCAACACTACCACTCCACCACCACCTCGCGTCTCCAATCCCTGATCCAGATATTCACGGTCTCTCTCTCCCATGAAGGTTCCACACATCTTTGAATATGTGGAAGTATCATTATAACACGTCAGCCAGACATTCATTCTATGATGAGCCAACGCACTTCACAAGCAAGTAGGTCTAGTTTTGAAAGTCCTCTGAAGAAAAAAATCCAAATATCTAAATTAATCAGAACCAAATATGCTAAATTACTTCCCAGTGGAGACTGATGACTGGCTTTTGCTATCCACTGCTATGCCCGCATTGTTTCCTCCTTGGGGCAAGAGGCTGAACCTCCAAACCTCTGTGGAACTACACAACCTACTAACGGTATTTAAGGCCAACATTAAGAACAGCCGCATAATGCATATCTTCAAAAAACCTTAGAACTCAATCTCAAACAAAAAACTGAAATCTTCAAACTGCTGCAGAACTGGTTACTACTGAACTTGAAACAGCGTGCCCTGACTGAACTAAACATCAAACTGCCAAAACTCAAAGACATGCATACTGACACTTGTGCAAACCTGACTGAACTGGAACTAACTATCAGAAACTGTCTAAACTGGACTTGTATGCTAAACTAAAAAAAAACTAAAGCTTGACAAATCTAATCTTTTCAAAACTGACGACTATGAAACAAAACACTTTTGAATCACTAGTAACTCGAAAGAAAAAAAACTAAAACTCATCTTCAAACTGGAACAAACTAAACACGTGTGAAACATAAACAGCTCTAACTGTGCTGAAACTGAATACAAAAACATTGTCAAACTGATCGTAGGTGACTTCAAAAACTGTTCTTCAAACTCAAAAACACTTGGGCGACTGCTAATACTGTTAGATCTTCAAACTGACTGCGGGCGTGAAAACTGTAGTGAAAAAAACATGAGTGACAGGGGCAATCTTCAAACGTACTTCAAGAAACGTAAAACTTAGAAACTCCTTAGCCTGCAGCTTCAAACTGCGGGCCCTAAAACAGACAACCTGAGAAAAAGACTGCAAGACAGTGGTAATCACTATCAAAACTAAGCCTTCAGTGCAGACTTCAAGACAAGTGTACTACACTAACTGGGGGCTGCTTAAAGAAACCCTGAGGAACTTGCGGCCCATGCCATCTGTGGGTCAAGACTACAACCTCCTTCTAGATACAACTAACTAACTCTGTATCCACAATCATGCAGATGTTAAAATTAAGTCTTCTTCTGCAAGCAGAGGTGTCATAAGGGAATTGTAGTTTTCCCAACAGCTGGACGGTCACAACAAGCACTTGATGATGCCATATTTAGAATTGGTCGAGCATTGAGAAACGGCGGTGAACCCCCCCTTTAATAATAAATCTATAGTATCAGTTCCACAGAAATGAGGCACAGGCAGACACATTTTAAAAGAGGACCCGACCATCATAGGACCCCATCAGCTGACATCTGCTTAGCTGCAGGTGCCACAGTGTAACATGCCGTAGTAGTCCGTGGCCTCGGCAATTTCATAAATTAAATCGTGGTTAATAATAAATAAAGCAATTTTTCTTATCTCCCTTCTTCTTCCCCATTATCACCATACTCCTTACATATCGTCCATCCAGCTCCCCGATCTCCTCTCTCCCCCCCCTTTTCTTCTTTCCCTTAATCTCTCCCTCGCCCCCCTATAACTCCGCCTCACGCCTCCACCTACTCCTCTTCCTCCTCCCCCATAATTATCCACAGTAGTGTATTAGCACAGTAGAGCATACCCAATATGTAGTATCATCACAGCACGTATATGGGATAGAAGGAGCCGAAGCACCTTCCCACCCGTTCTCATTAAAACTCTAGCATGAGTTTCTCCAATTTTCGGAAATATTACCTCTAGGACTAATGACATAAGCCTTACAAACTATAAACTAACAGGGGAGGCTGACAAACTATAGGACCACTCTTCACCTAATTTCTCTCATGGCCCACCAACATTTGTGTGATACTGCACTTTTGATCAAGGGTGTCAATTGAGCAATAAACGATATTCATAGCAACTGCTGTTGGGGCCTCCAATCAAGTATCAAGGAAGTTTTGTCCCCTTTTTGTAAGGAGCAAGTATTTTGGGGCTTTCTTCTCTCCAGCACTACAATGTAGTTTCCTCAATATATGGCAGCATTGTTTCTACCGTTTAATTATTGCTCTTGATTTAAATTTATAGCAGTATGGTGGCATGCAGCCCCCATCCCCACAGTCCCCCCATTTTTATTTCACTAATGGGGGGCCCCCCCTATGACCTCAACCTGAACCAAGTTGTTTCATACTTTGCAACACAGTATGGGGACATCCCTGTTCAAGTCAGGAGGGAACTAACTACAGAATTCAGTCAGTTTTCAGAAAAAAGTACTTCGTGACCACCACATATTCTGGTGTCCTAGGAAATAAGGTTCATAACCATCTTTATGCATCATGATAATAACTGATCTATTTCTGAAGAAGCTTCTATATAAGTAAATCCAATGGAGGCATGTAGACCTTTAGTCAGACAAATTTTTAAAGTTATAACCCTCAGTTTGGGAAGGGGCTGGTGTGATTATACAAAGACCAACATCCAAATAATTTCACACTTACAATGAGGGTCAACATGGTCGAGTGGGCGATCTTGTGGAGGTCCAGCAGGGCCTGGTTTCACAAACACTCTTCTCTAGTTTTCAGGGGCATACTCCAATTGCTGGTGCCGTAGTCCGCCTGCCCCGCCGTTCCCCACCCCCATTCATCAGACTCCTGAGTTTCTTCTACAGATAAGTGACAAGTAAGATCCACAGTATACAGACAAGTAGCAAAGCTTTTTCCATTTGTATTTTGGGATATTGTGAAGGGACATATTGCCTCCATGTGATACAGGAACAGAAACTTCCTTGGCAAACTTTAATTTAAGACCCAAATATAGGACATTGTAAATCACAGGTCCTATAAATTGGAGTTAGGATTTTTAGAGGGTTGACTTGCGCCATCTGGGTCAAGTAGGTGCTAACACCGAAATGTCACTTCTTTCTGCAAATGTACCCATTAAAGGCAGAGACAGTCCATCATGCAGGAGAAGTGTCACACTTGGGAGCAGAAGTGACACTGGACGCCAGAAGCACCATAGAAAATTAGTTAAACCTTAAGAACCCCATCTTGGAGCAAGTGGAAAATAAAAAGTAGTTCAGAATATTCCAAATCTTGGTTTACATTTGAGAGTTGGGCTAAACCAAACCATGACAGGTTTGCTTAACTACTCATTAAAAACCACAGTCATATTGTTCCTAGTTAGGCTTCTCTCTTGTGTGAGAATATTCCTTGGACCATCTGGCCATTCACCTGTACCAGTCCTACCAGCCTCCTAGCAATGTGTCCTAACTTGATGTCTTGAAGAACTATGAAGCGACCTCCACGTTTGTTCTGGAACTTCAGAAACTTCTCAAAGCCTGTATCCCCCCCCCGCTTCTCCTCAGACTGTTCACGGGAAGAACTTATTGAGAACTTGGCCAAAGCCACAATCAATCCCGGTCATAGTAGAATCCCAATTATGGAAAGTTCAGCTCAGTCAGGTAAACTACTACTCGATTTTATCAATTTGTGAGCGGTACCTAATCAACCCCCAAGTGAATGGGTTTGGTACAAAACCAGATAGTAAAAAGACAAAAGTGGCTTACTTACCTCTGTTGCCCACCATTGTTGCTTCATAGGATGTCGACTTTTTTTTATTGTTCACCTTCTGGGTTCTGACCCCCAAAAGGAACAGAGAGCCTCATGCCTCCTCAGGGAGTTAATGAGCAAGAGCTCTCCATGGAAGAGAAGAGGAGTGGATCCCATGGAGCCTGCGTGGAAATGGGATGCACATTGCCCTACCCCCCGCCCTTCACCTAGCTACATGTTAAATAAAGAAAAATTAGACAACTCCCTTTAAGAGTTTGATAAAAGTTATAGAAGGGCCATAAACATGACAGAGGATAAAAAGCTAAACTCCCGAATATCTCGCCTCCCCAAACCACGTTATGACAGCTCCCTACAGACTGTACGTACAGGATTTTCGGTCAATTCACTTGCAATAGGTCAGGGAGCAGGGTCTCACCAGCTCAGTTTGGTCCCTGGCACACCAGTTGAAAGGCTAATTTCCAGCTCAGATGTTTGTTGTCATAGGACCCCTTCTAAATATTGGCTGGGGTCCCAGTACTGGAATACCCTGCACGGCAACACATTTCTGACATCTCAATATACCAAATATATCTGAGATACAGAAACATTACACTGTTCGTCATGTACAGTTATTTATAAAGGAATAAAAAATGTGATAATCCTCTTGTAAGTTCAGCATTGTCCTCTACCATTATATTCAGTCTGATGCATATCAGACTGAACAGCTAAAAGGAAGCTATATGGCTAAACCCCCAGACACAGCCAAATAAGTTGGTGCCCAGCCACACAATATGCCCACAATAAAGTAGTTCCTATCAATGGAGCATTACCTAGGACACAGAAGGCGTAGAAGAAATTAAGGGTCAACACATGACTTTCCTGCCATCATTAGATGGATTTACAGCAGTCACATCCCAATTTTTCAGACTTTCAGAGCAGCTATTTACAATGTAAGATGTTTATAAACAAATTGCTCACGGACCCTGTAAGGAAGAGGGTTTACAGGTTTGCCTCCAGGGCCATCTTTCCATTGGGCACAGAAGCAGTTGCTCAGAGTCCACACAAGTATAAGGGGCCCCAGGAAGCAACCCTTGTATCCTTATTGTGTTGCTTTTAGGCTTATTTGTTTTGTGTGGATTTTAGAATGTGCAAACATTTAAAAAAGCCAAGGTGGAGAAAGTAGCCAAAGACTCCCTGGCCCTGCCAATTAGTCTTGTAGGCTTGTGCCGGTGTCCAGACATAAGTGGCGTGATAATATGGGTTGTACTTGGGGTTGGCTATATCATTGTCTAGTGTGATGTACATGTATATTGGGCAGCGGCCCACTAAGTGGCTATGATACGAAAATACAGCTCTGGGTTGCTCACCTCATAAGATCCAGTGAGCAGTTACAGGGCGCATAAAAAAAACCACAAGCAAAAACAACCCCCTCTTGCTCCATTGCACTTGCCTATAGAATTCTGGAACTTCAAACATTCTCTGTATTCTACAGTCAGGAACCCCAACCCCTTAGCAGGAGGACATGCAATGACTTGTAGTCCTACAACATATAAACACAGGATGTGGCCTGAGGAAGGTGATCATAATACTCACCAACAGACAGGTATGCATAGGAAGCCTGCAGCACCAGTTGACAATGCGGTGACTCCAGCTTCACTTTCATTGGTGGTAGTTTCTGACGGATCTGGGAGCTCATGATGATGATTGTGGTAGTAGTATAGTAGCTACTCTCTAAGGTAAATAAGAGGAGGTATCTGGTGATCAGACAGGTGTGGTCAGTCTAGTACAAAGATTCCTGTTCGTTCAATCACATGTTTGAAAGCAAGGAACTGGATCTCCTTTGGCTGCTCTCTGCTCTGGGAGGATGCACTGCTTGCTCTCTGGCTTTTATAACCTCACAGGGGAGCCTGCACAACACATTAGCCACACAGCTGATCAACTCCCATAGCCATGAATTTGGTTTGTAATTTAGTAAGAGTGCAAAAACATAATGATTCATTTGAAACTTAACCCTACATGGGTCAATAGCTCCAGCGGTGATTAGTTTTACTAATGTGATCAGAATGTATAACATGACCAACATATTAACGCAATATAGTGCAGCATGTATGTAATCCTCTGTTCTCTCTCACAGGGGTAGGATATCTGCATGTACAGGCTGTTTTGAACTGTAATTTTATTCATGCAATCTTGTGTGGTGCAATAATACGTAAAGCAGAATGTACTTACTACATGTGATTTCTTGATACGTTCTTGCATGAGATCGCGTCACAAGACACTGAATGCAATATATTGCTGTGAAGCCTAAAATGCTGCCTGTGAATTGCGGTAAATTAGCAGGATTTCTGCGAATCTCATATTTTCCTTCCAGGAAAATGGTTAAAGGGGTTGTCTCACTACAAGGATTGCTGTTTATGTTAAGATCTTGCAAAAACAAGTCACTGTGCAATATGTGTCCATTAACAGTATCCTACCTATTCTGAGACATCCCCTCTTGTATGGGCTACATCAGCTCCTCAGGTCGCTATAGCTACAGACCTGTTCAATCTCTCCTAATAGGCTGCCAGCACTGGTTGCTATAGCTACAGACCTGGCTTCTACTGCAGCCTAGTAGAAGCCAGTAAACACGCCCTGAATTCAAAGTGAAACCAAGAAAACAGGACTGAGGTAAGATGAATCAATGTAGTGAGACAACCCTTTTAAAGGAATATTTAAAGGCAACATGACTCAGAGGTTTTAGGCAGCAAATGTAGTCCCTGTTAGGCTCTAAGGGGGCTGATACATGCCTCTGGGGGGTACTCACAATGCGCCCATGCTATACTTTAGGGCCGGGACGACCGATAGGCGAAGGTAGGCAACCCCCAGGGGTACCACTTCATCCCAGGCAAAAAAGGGGGAAAAGGGGTTTGGGAGGGGACTTTTTTTTCTTTGGAGCCACATATGCCTTATTTGCCCTAGGAACCAAATACCTTGCCCCAGCCTGGGTACGGCATACTGTAAGTCACAGCTCGGATATTATCCATCTCAGCAAAACGTAGAGACACATTTAAATTTTTTATGTCGTTTAGTATCTTTTAGTGTGGCGATTTTTTATCGACAAATTGAAATGGCAAGTTTTTAGGGATCAAAAATTTCCAGTCATGGATAATTTTAAATTAAAATTTGGGGCACATCTTTTAAAATCGCGCCTTTTTCGGCGTTTCCTGTAATTTTGGGGGCCCAGCAAATCAGATTACAAAATAGAGCAGGGTGAGAGTGTTGCGACGCCCATGACTGGGGATTTTAAATGGTTGCGATTGGGCGGGAAAAACCCATACCTCGTTTTACATAGAACAGCGTTTCCTGTTTACCTCAGTGCTCTCAGCGTCTCATAGGGTAGGACCTCGTTCTGCCTGGGGCCCAAAACAGCTCAGCGAAATTAGTCTATTTCTGCACAGAAAACCTCAATTTTAGCTTGATTTCCAATTTATTTAGATTAGAATTTGAACATTTTATGTTTTAGCTGAAAATTTTTAAAGAAATCTACCCTGTAAATTCAGGGCGGGGGGAGCGGGGGGGGGGGGGGCGCGGGGAACACAGAAAGTTTATTTAAAAAGAACAGGGAAAAAAGTTCACCAAGACTTAGTGTAGCTTGTAGGGGGAATATCTTTTTTTATAACAGTTTTCTATTAAATATTTTCCTGGATATTGGGCACCTGAACTTAATGGATAAACACATTTCTAGAACTGGGGTTCTTTTTTTCTGAAAAAATCCATTTTATTATCATATACATTTCATGGGGATTAAATTTTCCCCATTACCCCGTGACTGTTGATAAAATCCCCTTGCATTTAAAAAAAAAAACCCGCAATCTTGTAGTCAGCAAAATTTTGTTTGTTGCCAAAAATCTTGTTCGTAGAAAACATCACAGTTATTTTTTTTTTATTTTTTGGCCACCAGCACTGTTCATTGACGCGCACTACTAAATTTAAAAAAAAATTCTATATTCAACAGGTAAATTTGAAGGGTGCAAAAAATACCGTTTATTATATCAAAAAATAACAGTTACGTTTTTTTGACTTTGGCACCCACCTTTTCATTACGCAGCATCACGTAAATCTTAAAACAAAATTTATTTTTCCCCAAAGGGTGAAAAAAAGGGTGAAAAAAAATACCGTTTATTTATCAAAACAAACATTTAGTGTTTTTTGTTTTTGCGCACCCGCATGTTCATTGACCAGCACTAGTAAACTTAAAACAGCAATTCTAAAATTCCCCACGGGTGAATTAAAAGGGTGCAAAAAATACCGTTTTTTATATCAAAACAAACGTTACTTTTTTTTACTTTTGCGCACCCACCGTTCATTGACGCAGCATCTACGTAAATCTTAAAACAGCAATTTTTAATTCACCCAGGTGAATTGAAAAGGTGAAAAAAATCCCTTTTTTAATAAAAAAACGTTAGTGTTTTTTGACTTTGCGCCCCCACACTGTTCATTGAGCAGCACTACGTAAATTTTAAAACAGCAATTCATATTACCACAGTTGAATTAAAAGGTAAAAAAAACCTTTTATTATCCCAAAACATAACAATACGTGTTTTTTGGACTTTTGCCCAGCCAGATTTGTTGAATACACCTTGCAGTTAAATTTGAACCCAGAAATTTTGTTTTTTAGAGGGTTTTGAAATAGCTTGATTTGCCGTCTTTTAAAAAGGACTTTCAAAACTATTCCCATCCCTCCAAAATTTTTTATATTTTTGAACAGGGAGCGAAATGCAGGTGCAAGCGGCAAAGGGGGGTAGCACATGGGGGTAGGTCGAGAAAAGGGGTGCCCCTTCCGGCTGGCGAAACACGCATCCCCCGGGATCGCAGTTGCAGGCCCGTCAGGCCCGTCATCGCTGGGTCAGGGCCCTGTGAACAAAGAAACGAACATCGTGCCAATCTGCCCTTCAGGGGTTAATGAAACCTGCACTAGCTTTTACCTCCTCTCCTCCCAGTCAGGGCCACAAATGCGTCACATACATCGGCATCCGTCCAACAAAACACCCCAAATGAAACTGTGTACCCACCAGTGGATAACCCATTTTTGAAGCCCTCTTTGATGAAAAAATGGGGTTGGGGTCAAAGGCATGTTAAAATCAAGAGGATGTTTTACTCTCTCTGACCCCAGTTACTGATCCATCAGAGGAGGTAAGAAGACGGTAAATGGGAAAAAACCCCCGGGCGGGGGGCAACCCTTGCATCCCCCTTGCTTTAGCCCGCAGTTCTGATGAGAAGTCGGACGCCCAGTCACCTGTGTTGTATGATTGGACATTTTGGGGGTTTATCCTTTTATTCCGCAAAATTTGTTGCGAGCGTTTCATCGGGGACGAGGGGGAAAAACGATGGGTAGTGCCAATACGGTCCCCAAAAAAAGGGAGGGGGGGTCGCAGAATCCCGCTGATATGATTCCCCACCAGGTCAGGCAAACCCCCCCCTCGCAAAACCCGCAAAAAGGTCCGGGAAACCTCTCAAGTGGGCCTTCTTTGAGAAAAGCTCTGATTCACCCAGCGATGTCATTGCCCCCTTTTTGCCGTAAAGCAAAAGAAAGGGGCAAGAACCTTAAGTGGTTAACCCACCACCAACATGTTAGTCACATGCAGCGAATGCATATTTAAAATGGGGGGAACATTTGGGCCAAAAAAGGCCAGACCGACACTGGGCCCCCAAAACCACTGTCCCCCTCGTCTCCCCTCCTCCTCCTCCGCCCCCACCAACGTTCCTCAGTGCCCATGTCTCTCAGAGTCAGAGGGGGATCACCCCCGCTTCAGCCTCCCCGTCGCCCAGTACCACCAGCACCACCAAGACCCATCCTACTATTCTCCTTCCACCAGTTTGAGCCCCGCACCCGTACAGGGGCCCAGTTAGCACCAGCCTTCGTTTCCGGGTTTTGGGAGAAAGAAACATTTTAAACCCCAAAAACCAAACCCAAAAACCAAAAGCCTGAATGTCGCATTGCCGGGTTTTTTGGCTTGGGAAATGTTCCTTTCCCTTTTCTGGGGGACAAGTGGGTTCCGCCCTCAGGGCTCCCCGCTGCCCCCAAACCAAAATGCCAAAGCGGGGCATTTTTTCCAGAAAAGCCGTCCCCCCCTGGCCAGCCACGTGTATCAAAAATTTAAGCCGTTGTCTGCATCTGTTCCCGGGAAAAGCCCTTACCCCCGAAAAGGGGACTAGTAAGCAGGAAGGCCTATATCTCTGGACAGCTACTGGTGACGGGTGGATGTCCTGGGGTGACGGTGGCCTCAGGCTCGGCGCACGCTCTTCAAAAACCGCAGGGATGGTGAGGGCTTTTCCCCCCAAGGTCCTCTGGGGGCTCCGTGCCCAAGACACAAGGCCCGTTTTAAAATTTAATCTCCCTTTGGGAGACCGTCCACACACGGGTCAGAGCTGTGACGGCTCTAAGAACGAACCGAGTGCGGCGGGGTGACAAAAACCCTTTTGTGCCGGGCAAGGTGGGTGCATAACAGGCGAAAACTGCGGGCCGCCCTTAAAATTGGTAGGGGAGCACACCCCTTGCCTGGCCATGTCAAAAAACCTTGTGTCCAAAATTTCTAAAAGCCCCCCGGGTCTGGCTGCCTCTGAAAAAGGGGCTCGAGGTCTGATTTTCGCACTTCCGCCGTTTGCACCCCCTTCGCCCACCCGGCGCGTTGCAGGTCAGCTCGGGTCCCCCTCAACCGTCTCATTTTGGGGGGAACACCGGAATTCCACCTCCCCCTGCTCCAGCGATTGTGGAGCAGCCAATGCCCTTACGCATACGAATGGGCACATGGCCTGACAAGCAGCGGAGGACCTCGGGGGGTTGAACCACCCAGAGTGGAGGCAGGTAAAGAGCTGCACCATCCCTTTCCAGTTTTTTAAAAGCCCCCCAAAATGGTCAGTGCGGACAATGCCCTTGCAGCAGACATTGTGGTGATCTTAGTTCTGGGAAAGTGTTGGACCCTGAAAATCAGGGGCCCGCCAAACGGAGGAGGAACGGGCACAGAACGGAAAGAGCCCTTTTTCCCGTCAATCCACAAAGGCCCGAAGTTTCACAATTTCATCGGTCTTCATTAGCATGGTTTGGGGTCCAAGGGTAGTGCAAGGGGCGCATAGCCTCAGGGGGATCATCTAGGAAGTCAGGCTGTGTTGAAGCTGTGCCCGGGGGCGCGGAGGGGGAGGAGGGGGAGGTATTTCCCAGACACCATTTCCGAGTCCCCCCTTGGAAAGAGGGGTTTCGGCGAATTTTAAAGGGGGGGAAAAATGAGGAAGATCAGTTTGCTAGTGCCCCTCGACCCAAGGGTTTGGGGGTCAAGGCTCCATCTCTCCCTGAGTGCTTGGATGCTCCATTTCCTCCCAAAAGGGGTCCCGCATTAAGCCATCAAAATGAAAAACAGTTACTGGGTGGCCACCCCCTGGATCCCCCGGACAAAACAAAAATCAGCACTTTCTTCCACCCACCCCCAAAAAGAGAGTAAAATCAGGGGAAAAAGGGGAACCTTTCTGATTTCAAACTGGGGACATCTGTTGCGTCTGCTTCCGTTCCCAAAAGTCACGGTGGGAAAAACATCAGCGAGTACAGCAGTAAGTTGCCAAGTAGGGTACGGCAGCAGCAGCAGGGAAGGGGCAGAAGCCAATGGGTGACCCTGGCAATCTTTGTTTACCCCTCACCAACCATGCAAAGCAGGGCCCCAAACCACACCCAAGACCAGCTTAAGATCATGGTGCACGACTATTGCTTAACCCGATTTTTTTGCATGTTTCCCGGGCCCCAAAAAATTTTTGGGGACCAAAAAAGGAGAATGGGCCCCAGCTGGCTCGTACCCATAGAGGTTTGTCCGCCCCGCAGCCCCGCGTCATATCTGACGGACCTTCAGCACAGCTGGAAGTCATTAAAGACAAACCTCCGGCTTTCCCCAAAAAAAGTGGGTCGTTTTACTTTCATCAAGATGAATCAGGGATGGATCCTATGATGTTGTGGCCCCAATTGCCGAGGTCATGATTAGTTTTCCCCGTCTACTTTACTTCCTCTTCAAAAGAAATGGGCCTCTTAAAAATTTTTTTTAAAAAGTCATTTCTTTCTGCAATTTTTTTTTCTCTTTTCCCAAAAGTTCATTTTGCTGGTTTTTCTGTGAGGAGACTGTAAAAGACAGCAAGGTTTAGCAACACCATATTCCATTTACTCACTTTATCTTTAAAAGTTTTCGCATTGTCAAGGTTTTTTTAGGTCATGTTGCTGTGAATACAGCAATAATTTATGGGCCTTTGGAACAGAAATGGATTCTAAGTGGATTTTCCCTCACATTTTTAATAGTGGCTGAGAAGTCATATTTAAATTTTTGGGGTATTTGCTGGAGATACAGCTATAAATTTTGGTCCTTTGGAACAGAAATTGGCTTTTAATGGCATTTTTCCCCACAATTTTTTAAAATGGTGAGAAGTCATTTTTATAATTTTTTGGTCAGCTGCTTGAAAGAGCAATACTACAGGTCCCATTTAAAAAAATGTTGTTTCTAAAGACATTTTTTTTCATAATTACCAAAGTGGCTCAAGGGTATCTTTTAATTTTTTGGGGGCATTTTTCTGTGACACAGCTAACAAGTCCCATTTTAAAAATGTTGTTTCTAACAACATTTTCTTCCAATTGTCAAAAGTGGCTCAAGGGGGTGGTGCTGTCAGAAACAGGAATAGGTAAACATGTTAAAGGAAACCCATTTGCAAAATGACTTGTTTTTGCAAGATCTTTAAAAAGCTATCAATCCCCGAAATTTAGAAACCCCCTTTAAACAAGAAAAAAAAAGAAACAAAGACATGGTGGGATTCCATCCTTTTTAAAAATGTGTTTTCAGAATAAAGTACTAAAAAAATGCATTACAAAATAGCTGTTAAAAATTCCTCTGAAATTTTACAAGGGGGGTACAGGAAAATTGACCAGAGAGGGTTATTCAGAGGACTGGGTATGGAGCCACAGAGAACAAAGTACAGGACCATTTCTCCAGCACGTTGAGTAAAATGAGAAAAAAAATGCAAGTAAAGGGCACCAGGGTGGAAAAGGGGCGTTAACCCCCCCATAAAATTTCCAGTTAAGCTAATTGGTTCCACACCTACGGAGGGGCAACGCTACCCAAAAAGGGATTGACTGTGTACAAGGAAAGGGTGGATTTCTCACACTTCGCTTCCGCACTCTGCTTCAGCACGACAGTTTTCGTTGCGCGTCATCAGGGCATTTTAACCCCGGTGTTAAAAAGTGACGGACGCCAGCCTGGGCTTCACCCACCCCTTAATCCGCCCTGGTCATGTTGGCCCAGGGCAGGTTAGTCAATTTCCCTGAAACTAAAATGGTGGGTTAAAGACCCCCTTTTTGGCACTTTTAAATGTGGGGGCAGCAGGTTTGGGGGTCATCTGTGGCCCCGGACAGTATAGTCAATGTCCCGTGAAATAAAATGGTGGTTTAAAATCCTTTTTTTCGCATTTTAAATGTTGGGGGAGGAGGTTGGGGTCATGTGTGGCCCGGACAGGGATAGTCAATGTCCAGTGAAACTAAATGGTGGTTGAAAAAACTCCTTTTTTGGGCACTTTTTAAATGTGTGGTCAGATAGGTTTGGGCTCATCTGCGTTCCAGGACAGGATATTTAATGTCCCTTCAAGTAACATGATGGTTCAAAAATCTGCCTTCTGGGATTTTTAATTTGTGGGTGTGCAGGTTTAAGGGGCAGGCTTGGTACAAAACAGGGATAAAATGGTCTGTGACTTTTTTTTTCTTGACTTATAACCTAAGTGTGTTGCCCAGAAAGAGCATATCCATTTATGTTGTGGATGTTAATTTCAGTTCTCCCCGCCTTGTTTTGGGTTTATAAAGAAGGTGTTGTTGCTTCCCCTAACTTTAAAGGGCATCGGCATAATCGATGCTCACATCGAAAAACCTTATCGATAGCGGCCGTATCGACTATCGATCAATCCGATGCCAACGCAACGCTCAAAAACTGTAACTAACCCCGAAAAAAACCCAAAGTACATTTTAAACAAAAGAAAATTTCCTACATAATTTCGGCCCCCGTGATTTTCATCTCACCACGCCCCTTACCAGTTTCTACTTACATCAATAGCGACCCCCCCCAACCCCTCTGCTTTTTTTTTAAAATTTTATTAGAGCCCTGAAAGGAGTGGCCAAAGCTACCCCCGTGGTCAACTCTGACTGTAAGGGGTTTTCACAACCCTTTAAAAAGAATTTTAACTAGGGGAAACATGTGGATGCCCAAGGCGAATTTTAGGTAGATTTTTCCCCCTTTCCCCGGGGGGCCCGCGGAGTTTTCCCCGCCCACCCGGGCCATCTGGCCTAGGGATGAAGGGTGGTGCAGGAACCCCATAAGACTCGACTATCGACTAAATTTTCCCCGATTTCGTATACCCGCAGTGCTCGTGTATCTTGGGAGCTCGCGCTAATACGCGTGTACTCCCGCGGGGGGGGGGGGGGCGCATTACTCGTGGCGCTTATTCGCCGCAAGTAATTGACATGTCACTTGTCTCCCGGCGCGTACAATCAACGTAGATGATATGCTGCGATTTACCCAGGCCAATTTTTTGTGAGATTTTTTTCAAATTAAAGAATTTTAAAATCTAATTCACATTTTGCCCACTTAATATTCTGCAGATTTTACACATTCAGGTCCGCTGCAGAAAATTCACAACATTGAAAGCACCTGAACAACCCTAGTTTTCCGTAAGTATCTTTCCCAAAAGTTTTATTTAAATATTGCTGCACAAGGAGATAAGATTTAGACTTCTGACCCCAAAGAAGATATCAGCCTGGATAATAATTATCAGATATAGGGTTATCACATATAGTGAACTCTAGATAGCATCTGATACGTAAATTATATTAAAAAAACATCAGCATACAAAACTCTCTCAAAATAAAAATTAGTTTTCCCGGCGACGTTGTAGGTTTTAAAATATAAAAATCATGAAAAAAGATTTTGAAAACCCCAAAATGTCACCAACAAAATGCAAAATGAAGAGTAAAGGAAATGAAGCAGATACTAATCCAAATAAAGCTGGAAATTACTTTCTATGTTGAGGACAGGAGCTTCTTTGGACACACAATGTACCAGAAAAAAAGAAAATGAGCCCCTAACCTGGTTCCCAAAGGAGCCGCTCATCCTGCACATGTAAGAGCAGTACAGGACATGTTGTACCATACTGTACTGTAGAGAGGCTATAGACCACCAATCACTGCATGCACCTCACTAATACATATAAGAGCAGTACAGGACATGTAGTGCCGCACTGTACAGTGGAGAGCCGCTGCTAGACCGCCAATCACTGCATGCACCTCACTAATACATGTAAGAGCAGTACAGGACATGTAGTACCGCACTGTACTGTAGAGAGGCGCTATAGACCACCAATCACTGCATGCACCTCACTAATACATATAAGAGCAGTACAGGACATGTAGTACCGCACTGTACTGTAGAGAGGCGCTATAGACCACCAATCACTGCATGCACCTCACTAATACATGTAAGAGCAGTACAGGACATGTAGTACCGCACTGTACTGTAGAGAGGCGCTATAGACTGCCAATCACTGCATGCACCTCACTAATACATATAAGAGCAGTACAGGACATGTAGTACCGCACTGTACTGTAGAGAGGCGCTATAGACTGCCAATCACTGCATGCACCTCACTAATACATGTAAGAGCAGTACAGGACATGTAGTACCGCACTGTAATGTAGAGAGGCGCTACTAGACCGCCAATCACTGCATGCACCTCACTAATACATGTAAGAGCAGTACAGGACATGTAGTACCCCACTGTACTGTAGAGAGGCGCTATAGACCGCCAATCACTGCCTGCACCTCACTAATACATATAACAGCAGTACAGGACATGTAGTATCGTACTGTACTGTAGAGAGGCGCTATAGACCGCCAGTCACTGCTTGCACCTCACTACTACATATAACAGCATTACAGGACATGTAGTACCGCACTGTACTGTAGAGGGGCACAACTAGACTGCCAATCACTGCATGCACCTCACTAATACATGTAAGAGCAGTACAGGACATGTAGTAGCGCACTATACTGTAGAGAGGAGCTACTAGACCAACAATCACTGCAGCCTCACTAATACATGTAAGAGCAGCACAGGACATGTAATACTGCACTGTACCGTAGAGAGGCGCTAAAGACCGCCAATCACTGCATGCACCTCACTAATACATGTAAGAGCAGTACAGGGCATGTAGTACCGCACTGTACTGTAGAGAGGTGCTATAGACCACCAATCACTGAATGCACCTCACTAATACATGTAAGAGCAGTACAGGACATGTAGCAGATGTTGCAGGGAGTTTGGTCTGATGAGCTGAGGGAGTCACAGTGTGAATACAATCCAATGCACAGCTACTTTCTTTTCCTACAGTGTAAGTTTCACTTCTCCAGATGCCAGTCACAGCAGGGCTGCCATAAGTAATTTTAGGGCCTCATACAGACAAACCATCTTGGCCTCCCACCTATCTCCAGTTCCTATCTCACACCATATCAGCAGGCTCTTTTTTAAAAAATTTCAGTTCAAAGTCGCTGACATGTAATTGTTTTACAACCTGATGTCGATGTTATGATTTGCGTGCACCATGACTACGCACAATTTCTTTACAATGACTAAGCAAAAAAATGTCTACCTAAACTCGGCTCAAAGGTAAAGGTGTCCCTACACCTTCCATAGCTTTAGGCCTGCTGATTCCTCCATATCTATAACCAGCCATGCTTATTTCAGCTGAGGGTGCATGTGTCTTCAATGTGGAATGGAATAGGTTGCTGCCAGGCACCTCTGGGGGTGGCTTATCTTTGCTGAGAATAAAGTATTAGGAGTGTTGAGATCCAGTATGCCCAACGCTTCTTTCTCCAACATCATCAGGATAATTAGGATACTTCTGTACATATTAGATGGTTGAAAGGTCCTGCAAAAATCAGCAAGTTTGTCTGACATTAATCTGAAACCCGAGGACAACTTAAAGGAACATTCTCACCATATTGATTTTCTTAAAACATATAGGCAAAGGTAAATAAAGACTATTACTAAATACATTGCTGTTCTGATTTTGCTTAATTTCAGAGTTGGAGCACTTCTTATCTCCTGCTTATTTATACAAGTTTCTCTAGTTACCAGCCACCTCTCTCTCTGGTGATGTCACTCCCTACTGTATCTTATCGGCCACAGAGGAGCTTATGTTTCCTAAAGACAAACTTTCTCTTTAAAGCTCCGTAGCCGTTTGCCCGGCTGCTAAAATCCCTCCATCACCAATGTCCCTATAACAAACTCAGCTAGGGATAGCAGAGCTGGAATGTCAGTCACTGTTATACAACCACCCTCAGCCTGAACAGGAAGTGGGAGCTTGAAGTTGGCTGTGAAGAGCAGGCTCTGTGAAACAGCATGGATAGTACACCCGTTTAATTTTATGAATTTCACAGTGTTCCCCTATTTTATCACCCACCAGTAGGCACCAGGGGCACGTGCCCTATTATTTTGTCTGGTGCCCTACTGTATATCTCCTAGAACAAGTCATATTCAATTGGATTAATATCTACCCCACATTTTTTTCCTCCTAGAGCCCGCCCTCCCCCCTATTTCTGTCAAAATTCATTGTAAGGCAACTACTCAATGGAAGGCAAAGACTAAACTGTAATTGTTTTGAAACCTGATGTTGATAATTGATACCATGTCCTGTTTGCATCATGACTATGCAAAGGTGGCATCCCAGTTTGGAAGACACAATCAGAGGCGTAACTTCAAGCTCCGGGGCCCCAATGCAAAATCTATAAGAGGGCCCCCACCTACCATGTGCTGTTTATTATACTGGTACCTTCATATGTGGCAGAGGGGCCTTTGAGCCCCCTCAGGCTCTTGGGCCCGGTAGCGGCTGCTACCTCTGCACCCTCTATAGCTACGCCCCTGGACGCAATGTGAACAGAAGACCGGAGAGACGCGACACTGGAACCGGGGACCAGAGGAAGGTGAGTATAACTTTTTTTAAATGACTTTTTTAATGAGGTGGACCACCTCTTTTATCTAATATCCAATATCTATAGACACCTTTAGTTTATGAATTTCACATTGTTTCCAGTTTTATCACCCACTGCTAAGCACCATGGGCACATATTGTCCTGATTGTGCCTGGTCAGACCTCGGCGAGGTACTCTGCCCATATTTTCCCTCAGAAACCGCATTTTTAGTCCTATGCTAAAGTCCAGATTCTGCTGACAATGATTGACAGGTTCCCTGCTGCACCCGTCTGCCGCTGCGCTCTTGTGCGGAGTGGGCAGGTGAATTGGACAAGGTGTTATTGATAGCTGTCTGCATCAATTAGGCTGTGTTCTGGATGTCAGGGAGCCGGTCCAATCACACTCTGGACTGGGTCCCTGACTTTCTACTTAAGATCCCTCCTGCCCTCAGTTTGTAGCTGGTTATAGTCTTGACTTGAACTGGTGTGGGTTTTCACTATAGTCTTGTTTGGTTGCTGATTTTTGTGTCTTTCTCTGATCTTCTTCTGGCCTTATGATTTTGTACTGCATTGATCTCTTCTGCTCTTGACCTGCTCTCTCTGACCTTCCGTATTGTTGTGTCTGTCTTGTCTGTTCTGTGTTTACATGTACTCAGGGTAGGGACCATTGCCCAGTTGCCACCGACCACTTTGCGTCAGACAGTCAAGTAGGCAGGGACAGATTTGTTTGGGGGGCCTAGCGTCGGGGCTCACAGTCTGTCTGTTCCTTCTGTTTATCTGCTCTGGGGGTCCCAAACATTATAACCAGCCCAATTACTTCCATCCAGTTCAGTATGAATACCATCCTGGATCTCGCTAACCGGATGGAGGGTTTAGCGGGCCTGGTTTCCGAGATAGCAAAGTAGGTTTATGTACTCACCCGACAGCAGGTTGAAATGGTGGTTGCATCCCCTGTAGTCTCTGGTCAGCAGCCACCAGGTCCCCAAGAACCTAAGATGCTACTCCTAGATCATTTTCCAGGAGACTGTGAGAAGTTTGAGACATTCCGGGTGTCGTGTTGTCTTTATTTTTGCATAAAACCTCTATCCCCCCAGCCAAATG